>JAHREE010122487.1:0-11159 GCA_033628505.1 Tringa tobata | reverse complement strand
CAGCGGGGAGGGGACTGCCCCTTCGAGCCTGGAGGGGTTTTGGGGGGTAAGAGCCTTCCCCGGAGCCGTGGGAGCGTCCCCGGTTCGGGGCAGGGATCCCCGCTCCCTGTGCAGGCAGAGGCTCCCGGGTTTGTTTTCCTCTCCGGAGCGCTCTCCCGCTCCTCATCGCTTTTTGGGAGAGCGGATCCGTGTGGCTTCGGGAGCTGCCGGGGAAGTTGGCAGCCGTGGGAAAAAAACGGAGAACTCTCCCACCGTCTGCCTGGGGGCAGCCCTGCTGCCTTCCTCCTCCTCCTCCTCCTCCCGGTGTGATGAGTTTGCCGTGCTCTGCCAGCCGGGTTATTTTCCTGTGGGCTGCTTTGGGCTTTGAGGGGGATGCCCGCTGCCTTCGGCTGCGACGGAGCTGCTGCGGAGTGAGTCATTGCCATCGCTGCCGGGTGACCTGTGGCTTTGAGGCTTGACAGGGAGGGATGGCACGAAGCCGGGCCGGGGTGACCGAAGCCAGGCTGGGGTGACCGGAGGAGCTCACCGGCGCTGGCCGCTCGCCCGAGGCAGGGCCCGGGGAGGGAGGGAACTGAGCCGATCTGTTGAATGCAGCGAGGAGCTCGGGGAAAATGCCAAGAGAAGTGCCAAAAGAAAAAGCTCGTTTCCTTCCCTCCCTCCTCTCACCGTAAGCCGGGCTTTATCCACACCAGGGCAGCAGGCAGGGGGTGCGGGGGGACGTGCTGGGCACGGCCCTGGCTGGGGGGAGATGCTGGGCGAGACCCCCCCCCACTCCTTGTATAATACATCGAGAGCCGTGGCGTGATGGGATGTGCAGAAATCCTGGCTGCTTCTGCCCAGCCTGGCCGAGCCGGGGGGATGCAGCGCCGGGGGCTGCGGTGAGGGTGGGCTGTTTTTGGGAGGGTGGTGGGTCCCTGCGGGCAGCGGTGGGCTCCAGCTGCCCCCGGCTGGGCTGGGGGGGAGGCACAGGCAAGCACATTTTGGGGAGGGCAGCAGGCACTGGGCTGGTGGTGCTGAGCTGCACCCCGGAGGGGGAGCTTCAAGAGGATTTCACATGGAGAACCGAAGCTTGGGTGCAGCCATGGTCCGGCCCCGCATCCCGGGGGCCAGCGTCGCCCTGCGGAGGAACCTGCCGGCTCCCCGAAAAAGGGTGTCACGTGCTTCAACTTTGGCATCAGGCAGGGGGAGGATGGATTTGTCAGCTCAGCCACCCCCTTCCAGCTCTTCCCAGAAAGGCAACGGCTCGAAGATGTGGCAGGTCCTAATTATAACAGGGGCCAACCCGCTCCCGCTGCCCTCCCGGCTTCGCGCCCGCTGCGGGCACCGGCTCTTCCTCTGGGGCTTCGTGTCTAATGGAGGGGTTTCGTCTGCAGAGTGGTCCCGTTCCCCGTGCCCTGCCCAAAGCCCGGCCCAGGATGGGGGTCTCTGCCCCCGCGGGGGCTTTCCCAGGCTGGATACGGGCGGGGGCTGCTGCTGCCAGACCCCAGTCTCGGGGGTGCAGGTGGGATGGGGAGCAGAAATGCCAGGCAGTGCCACGGGGACCGGCAGTCAGGCCGTGCTCTTGCTCCGAGCCAGCGCCGTCCCAATTTACGGAAGGTGATCAAAAATTAATTTGCGGGATTTTGCCGCACGTGGCGGGAGCGGGGACGAGCGCTGGCTCCTTCCTTCCCTCCTTCCTTCCCTCCTTCCCTCCCTCCTTCCCTCTCTCCCTCCAGCCTCTCCCGGCTGGAGCTCCGTGCCTTGGCTGCTGGCACAGACCCCGCGCCGCCTCCCGCAAGGTGAGCCGCTGCCGACTCCGCTTCTTCCGTGGCCGGATCCTTCTCCCTTTCCCCTCGCCGTGCCATCAGATCCTTCACGGTGAGGGATTAGCGCTGGGCTGCTTGGCAGCGGGGAGGGGGAAGGAGAAAGAGCTTGCCTACAGTTAAGGAGATATATATATATATATAGAATGTGATAAATATTCCCTGGGTCTGATCCGCACCCAGTGGGAGCCTTTTCCTTCAAACTTCAGCATCCTTCAGGGAATGCTCCGGAGCAGCGAGGAGGGTGGTGATACTGTTTTTTTTCTGCCCCAAGACGGGCACTGGTGGGATCTGGCTGCGGAGAGGTCGAGGCGGCATCCTGGTGATGGGCTTGGGCTTATGCAAGCGTTGAGATACCGGTTTGTGCGTCGAGCGAGGAATCGCTGGGCGGGGGGGTGGGGGGGAAGCTGCATCTTGGAGCACGTCGGGTGGGTTTTGATGGTGAAATCTGGGGGCTCTGCTTTCCGCTGCCTGCTGAGCCGTGGCCTTGCTTTTCCTCCCAGCCAGCGCTGGGGTACTTGACCTGAATACTTAAGGTTTTGCCCGTCGAGAAAGAACTTAACCTGGCGTCCCCTCCCACCGCGTCTAAATTCTGCCGTACCTCATGGAGCTTTTGCAATGAAAAAAGGAAAAAAAAAGAACAAAACCAAACAACCAGGAGCCAAAGCGAAGTTCCCTGAAATGGCTTGCAAGCGGGGAAGAGCGAGGGTGCGCTAATTGGGATATTGTGCTGCGTGCCGGCTGGCCCCGCTCGCCGAAGGAATGGCAGGTGGGGAAAGAAACAGCCTTGATTTTTCAAAAAGATGCTTGAGAGCTCACGGCAGCCAGCCTGGCAGAAGCTGGCACAGCCCTCCCAGTACCGGGGCTGGGCTGGGGGAGGTCTCCTGGGTGGTGGGCTGCTGGGCGGTTGGCTCCTCGGCAGCCAGGGATGGGGTCGTGCGGGCGAGTGCCTCCCCTGGACCACATCTCTGGCTCAGCCTCTGCCTGCTCTAACAAGCCCCCCTGCAATTTAGCGTGAAACCAGTGAGTGCCCTGGCTCTGAACTGGGAGCCAACAGGTCCTGCCCAGCCGAAGGAGCCCGCTCCCGCTGCGGGCAGAGCTCTGTGGTCCATGGGAGCAGGGTCTGCTCGGAGAGGGGTGGGATGCTCGGGCCCCCCTGCGATAAGCCCTGGCTGGGATCTGAATAAGCCACCTTCGGGCTTCTCCTGCTGCTGCTGGTAATCAAGCCGTGGTGATTAGCGTTTAGCCGGCGCTTGGGTTGATGGCACGAGATGGGAACTCACTGGCCTGCAGCAGCATGGGCTTCACGGAGCTAATGGCAGTGAAATGACTTGGTTTTGACTGGGAGTCCTGCAGGGAGGGAGAGAAACGGGCAGTTTCCTTCCTTATTTATTTATTTCCCCCCCTGTGCTGTGCAGCCGGGATGGGCCAGGTCTCCTCTGGCCCCAGGGCTCGGGCTCTCGGCTCAGTTGGTGTGATTTGCTGTGATTTGGTGTGATTTGGGGGTCCCTCTGGGCTGTCTGTTCCCGGAGCTGTGACAGCACCAGGCTGGGGGAGGGCAATGTTGCAAACCAACCCCATGCAATGCCGGGGGTGGGGGCTCCAGCTGCCCCTCCTGGGGATGCACCAGCCCCACGGAGTGACGGGGAGCGCTTGCCTTGGCTCCAAAGCCCTGGGGTGCAGACCCCCACGGTGGGACGGGCTGCCCAGCTCCAGGGCCATGTGTCCCAGCACCTGCGAGCATCTCTGGGCTCTGCGGGATGTGACGAGCCCAGATTATGTCTCGCTGCAGCCCCGGCTGGTACGGTGCTTCCAGGGATGCATGGAAAGAGCTGTAGGAAGGAGCCGTAGAGGGGAAGCCCAGGGTTGTCCCTGCCTCTGGGACACGGTCCCTTCTCCAGGCTCTGGAGATGGTTTTTCAGGAGGCGCTCTGCGCGGCGCAGAGGAATTTTTAATCAGCGTTTGGTTTCTCCTGCCCAGCTGCTGCCCCATCCGTAGACCTTCACGGATGATGATGCTGGTGCTGGCCGGTGGCATGGCCACCACTAGAGGGGGGCAAGATGCCACCGTGCAGGACCGGCCCCGTGTCCTGGGGTGCTGGCGACCTGCAGGGCAGGGGCACAACCCTGGAGCTGAGCTCTGCCCGAGGGGCCCTTGGCTACCCCTGTCCTGAGGCAGCAGCAGCCTCAGCACCTGCTTCTGCAGCTCCTGAGCCTCGTTAGATGAGTCTGGGCAATGGAGATCTGTTCGGTTTGATTATTCCTTGTGCCACTTTCCAGATTGTGGATCCAGCTGTGGCGTGGCCGGGATGGGGGCAATGGAAAGGCTCGACCCGACGATGTGCTCGTGGGAAGTGGGAGGAAGGAGCAGTTCTCCTTCCTTTGCAGCTGAGATAAGTGCCACGCTGGGCATTCATCCCACCCTGCACCTCGTTTGCTGCAAATCCACAAATATTTCTTCCCCCCGGGGCTGTGGTAGCCCTGAGGGGCTGTGCAGATGGGGCAGGAGGGCAGGTCCATCCCCTCCCTGCCCGTAGCATCTGGGTAAGGCTGTTCCTTCCTCCACCAGCACCTGCTCCAGGCAGGTGTCACCCTCCAGATGTGTGTCTCCCTCCAGATGTGCAGGACCGGCTTCATGGTGGAAGGGCTGCTTTGGGGAGGTGCAGGAGCTCCCTGGGGACACAGAGGCTGGTCCCACATCTTGGAAGAAGGATGGGTTTCCCCCCTTCTTGCTCCTGAGCTCTAAGGTCTGGGTTCCTGCCTGTTCCTCCAGCCCCACGCACTGCCCACCTCTCCGGGGGGTGATTTGGGCTGTGTGTGGAGCAGCGGCTTGTGTGAAGCCGTGGGGATGCTCAGGGCAGGTGAAGGGTGATGGGGAGCAGGGGGTGCTCCTCTCCTGCCCCTTCCCGACGAGCGTGAGGCCGTTTGCAGCACAGGCTCATCGGGTAATTCAGGCTGCATCTCCCCTAATGATTCAGCGAGGGATTCAAACCAGCTCCCCCCTCCCCTCCCCATTATTTGCGCTTTCTTCTTGCCTGCCGTGATATTTTTACCTTCAGTTCGTTCAGATTATATGATCAAAGGAGGCACAAAGGGGAGAGAACAGAGAGGAAAAAGCTTAAAAGAAGAAAGGGAGAGGCTGTGGGCTCTGGGGGCACTGCCAGCTCCGTGGGAGCTGCCGTGGGCTCGGAGGATTTTCCTGGGAGAGGGTCCACGTGGTGACCCGTTGCACCTTCTCCGACGGGCAGGAATGTCGTGGTTCCTGGGGTAGGATGCGAGAGATGACCTGATTTTGGTTGGCGTAGAGGGGGGGCTGCAGTGTTCGAGCATCTCTGGGTCTCCCCATCATCTGCCTCCTCGCCACGGGCAGAGCCTGACCCGCTTCCAGGCTGTAGCAGGAGCCGCTTCTCCCTGATCCGATGGACGGGATGGTTCTTGTGAAGGAGATGGGATGGTGAGGAGGGTTGATCCCTGTCCTTGATCCCCATCCCAGGGGGGCCGTGCTGGCAGGGGGGTCTCCCGGTGGCAGGCGGGTGTCGTGCCGCAGCGCTCCCGAGCTCCTGCCTTTGGAAGCAAAGAGCTCGGCGCTGGGTAATTCTGGTTGCTTAAAAGCCCCGGCTGTCAGAAACGCTTTGGAGACGGGCCTTCAAGTGGCTCCGACGGGCAGGGATGTGCATAATTTATGGAGGTGAGTTGAGGCAAGGGCCCCCGGAGCCGGGAACCTCCTCCGTGGTGTAAAAGGGGTTCGGCACGGCCGGCTCCGGCGGGCGGCACCCCTCGGGGCTGGCTGAGGATCCGGCCCGGCTCGGATGGCCGGGCTCTGCGCTTAGAGCTGAAATTAATTTAAGCTGTTTCTTCGGTCCCGTCCTGCTCGGGGAATGCATTTTCCTGCTCGGCTCTCCCCTGCTTTTTGGTGCCTTGCATTAATCATGGGCTGCCCTCGCAGCATCCGGCAGCGGCTGCTTGGAGACAGCAGGGGTGGGATGCAGGGAAGAGACTTCCAGAGGGGAAACTGAGGCAGGGGGCTGTGCTGCTCGGGCAGCTCTGAGGCATGGGGAGGGGGACGAAGGGCTGTCCTGCAGGGATCCCGGAGCCAAGACGGTGGCATCACCCTGTGCCCACTCAAGGGTCTCTGTGCTGAAATCAAAAGAGACAAAGTGAGGGCACGGGTGGTTATGGGAGGATGGTGAGGGGTAAAACCTGCTGGGTGTTACCCCAGCTGTGAGCACGAGACTCCTGTGAGGGTGTGGGAGTGGGATGGAGGGGCTGGGATGGAGAGGCTGAGCCCTCTCTGCCAGCTCCAGTGCTGGCTCTGGTGGAGCCACCACCTCTGAGAGATGGTGCGGGCACTGGTGTGCTTGGGCAGCGGGGCAGGATGGCAGTTTGCAGATGGCAGGGGTTTCTCCACCTGGTGAAAGGACCAAATCCCACCCCGTGCTGTTTGATGGTTAATGGGGACCCAAGGGTGCCTCCTCCCCGTGCTGTGCCGCAGGACAGGGCTGCTCTTGGATTGCTGCTTCTCAAAGGAAAGCAGCTGGTGATGCTGAAATGCTCCTCATGGGCCGTGCTTGGTGCCAGGGCTGCCCCGTGGCCCTCGGGGAGGTGCTGGGCTGCTGGTCAGGGTACAGTGTGTGGGGCACAGCCTGTGGGCATCACCCAGGCACTGCTCCCTTCACCACCAGTTTCAGCCCTGGTTTCCCAAGGGATCATTCCCTCCCTCCTTCCTGGGCACCCAGCTCAGGATTCGACGGCTTTTTCAGCCTGATGTGCTCAGCACCCAGCTGATCATCCATCCTTGCTTTCATTCGAGCAGACCCTGGGGGTTGCTTGCCTGGGGTAGGCAGAAAGCCCGACTCCCCCCGCGGCTTGGGCGAACCCTCGGTGCTGTCGATACCCGCTGCCGGGAGCTGTCGGTAACGGATGTGTGCGAGGAAGCAGCTGCTGGTTCAGGAATCAGTGGCCTGAAGGAAAAGCATCGGGAGCCGGCGATGCTTCGGGTGGTGATTCAGACCCAGAACATCGGGTCCTGGCAGTGCCTGGTGGTGCCAGCTCTGGCTTCACACACAGAGCAGCTCCGAGCCCCCATGCGGTGCTCGAGACGTGGGGGCTCGTGGCAAGCCAGTTAGGAAACTGCCCCCCCCCACCCCGGTCCTTTGGCACCTCCTTGCTTGAGTTGGGGGGCGACTCGTGGCTCTGACCCCCACTTGTGCCTGGCAGACCTGGGAGGAGGCTCAGGAAGATCTTCAGCCTCAGCTGGCTTTGTTGGGGGGTAGGAGCTTGTGTCAGGCTGGGCCAGGGAAGGGGCAGGTGGGCACAGCAGGGGATGCTCGGGAGAAGAGGGGACTTGCCACTCGATAGAGGGACTGTTTAAAGAGCAGAGTTTCTCCTCAAATCAGCTCAGGGTCTAAACTGAGCTCAGCTTTAAGGTGGCTGCTTGGTTCCCATGCCCGGCTGTGCCCTGAGCCTAGGGATGCTCTAGGAACCGGTGCTGTGGGTGAATGTGGGGTTTGCCCCCCTCCAAGCACAATCCTGGCTCCTGTCCCACCCTGAAGGCTCCCTGAAAAGGGGACAGGAGGGGATGGGTCCTGGGGCCTCCTTGCAGCCCCAAGCTGGCCACCGAGCTGGTCCTGCTCCTTGGAGCAGAGCGGGCTGGGGTCCCTGCACCGGACTCTGCCTGGTTGTGGTTTGGGCTGAGCCAAAGCAGCTGGTGGGAATCAGAAATCAAGTGAATCCCCAGTATGTTTTTTTGTTTTTTACAATAACCCCTAGTGTTAATTTCTGCTGGGCTCCCTGATGAAAGAGGGGAATAGCTGGTGTCCTCTTCATCCTCCTGCTTAATTTTCTCTCTCTCTCCCTCCCTCCTACTCCCTCTCCCCTCTCAAGGGCTCCGGAGGAAACACCTGAACCTTTTCCTGGGCTCACGTCTCCGCTGCCACCTTTTCTCCCTGGCATAGCCATGCAGATCCTGGCACCCTCTTGCAGCCCAGCTGCCTGCTGCTCCCTGGGGACTGGCATCACTGGTGGGAGCCGCTGACGGTGCCGGGAGCCCACCAGGAGCCCACCAGGAGCCATGCCACCCACCCACGCCAGCCTCGCTCCCTGACCACCGCCGGGTTTCGGGCCACCAGCTCTTCCCCAGCACGGCTTCGGCGATGAGCGGGGGTTATTTTTGCATGGAGCGTCTCTCCTTCTGCCTCCTCCTGAGTGCCTGGAGCTGGGGGTGGGCGCCCGGGGGTGCCGCCAAGCCCAAAGGCCAGGGCTACCCACACATGAACTCCATCCGCATCGACGGGGACATCACGCTGGGGGGGCTCTTCCCCGTGCACGGCCGGGGCGCCGAGGGCAAAGCCTGTGGGGAGCTGAAGAAGGAGAAGGGCATCCATCGCCTGGAGGCCATGCTCTTCGCCCTGGACCGCATCAACAACGACCCCGACCTGCTCCCCAACATCACCCTGGGCGCCCGCATCCTGGACACGTGCTCGCGGGACACGCACGCCCTGGAGCAGTCGCTGACCTTCGTGCAAGCCCTCATCGAGAAGGACAGCACCGAGGTGCGCTGCGTCAACGGCGGTCCCCCCATCATCACCAAACCCGAGCGGGTGGTGGGAGTCATCGGCGCCTCGGGCAGCTCCGTCTCCATCATGGTGGCCAACATCCTGCGGCTCTTCAAGGTAGGGCTTGGCGAGGGTGAAAATAACCACTGGGTGAAACCACCCCGGGTGTTTTTGCAGTGTTTTTTGCGTTTTTTCTCCACCTGTGCCTCTTCCTCCATGGCTGGAGGTAGCTGGCGTCTTTAAAACCCTTCTCCTGCCTCCCCCAGGTCCCCGGGGATCCCTTCCTCCATCCCCCTCCTGTGACGACACTTTTAGCAGGAGGATTTTTATCTCTTCTCCCCCGGCTTCGTGGCGACGGGGGATGCTGATGCTCCTGGCATCAGCGGGGCTGTGGGAGGGAGGTCGCCTTGCGGGGGCTGGATGGGGATGTGGGCTGAGGATGGGTGGGAGGTGGGATAACTCAGGCTGGAAGGGACCGTGGGGGGTGCTCAGCCCACCACCCGTGCCCACCGGGACCATCTCTGGGGTCAGACCTGGGGTTGCTCAGGGCTTGGTTGTGGCAGATCTTAAAAACTTCTGAGGCTGGAGGGGGTCCAGCCTCACTGGGAGCTCCCCGAGGGTTTTGGGGGTGCAGCCCTCACCCCCCTCCCTGGCTGTTACTTGAGGGGGCCTGGGAGCTGTGTCACCTGGGGGGGTCAGGCTGGAGGGACCCCGGCCGTCCTGCTCAGCACCCTGGGTGTAAGATACCCTTTGCCATCACTTAAGATACGCCAGGCATCCCCCTGCCCGTGGCTGTCACCTATGGACCAACGCTCTCTGCAAGCAGCTGACAGTTGGGACCATTTCAATACACCCCACCCTGCCACTGCTTGTGGGGGGTGTGGGTTTCACCCCCAAAATGTAAGGTCACACCGTAGCCGAGTGGCTGGGGAGCCATGGGGCTGCTGCGTTCACTCCTGGGATGGAGGCAGCTATTGCCAACGGGGTGTGAGGATATCTGTCACCACCCATGAGACATCAGCCAGGCTGGGGACATTGATCCTGTGCCACCAACCCTGGGGGATACAGGGGGGACCGGGGCGCTGAGGGCTGTGGTGGGATGGGGGCTGGCTCTTCCTCCTGCTCTCCCTGCCAGCTGTGGGAAGGCTGAGGAGTTTATAATTACTTTCCCCCTCGCTGTGCATTTATTTATCCGCAGCAGCATCCCTGAGCTAGAGACAGTGTTTGAACAAGAGCCCCCTCCGCAGCAAATGCCGGGGGGAAATGTAAATACTCCGCTCACCCAGCAGCGGTGGGAGCTCTTTGCTGTTCCCAGAGCGGGGTCCCAGCTCTGCCTCCCCTCCCAGCACCCCGAAACCCCACGGTTCTGCAGGGCTGATGCCGTTTTCCTTTTTCCCTCCTGCTTTTCCTCCGCTGCCCCGGCACACTGAGAGCGCCCGACGCCCTCCTGGGAGGGCTGGAAGCTGTTAGTGAAGATGGAAAAAACAGATCGCTGATGGAGTTTGATTTTTCTGGGTCCCTTTTTTAAAAACGTGTTAATGTTCCAGGCGACGAGTGAGAAGGCTATTCAATAATTAAAATAATATAAATTAGAGGGAGCGGGAGGAACTTAAAAGCTATTTGCCGAGACAAAAATGATTGAATGCTTGCCTGGGAGAGGAGGAGGGAGGCAGGCAGCGGGTAAGGAGGCAGGAGAGTGACAGTCGGAGGATGGAGGGTACCTATATCCTTTCCATGTTGTTGGTTGTTTTTTTTTTTTCCTCCCCCTTCTCTTCCAATTTTGATCCTTGGGCAAAGCAGCTGTGACCTGTGGAGGAAGGATGTCACTGAGCTCAGATGCCCCAGCCTTGCACTGGGGGCGAGTCTGAAGCCCTGGGTGTCCTCAGCAACTTCAAAATCCAGAGTTGAGCTCAGCCCAAGGTGACAGCGAGGAGGCGAGTAGGGGATGGAGACCTCAAAACCCCCGGCAGGGCAGGATGCAGGATGAACTCAACCCTTCCTAGACAGCGGAGAATCCCTGTGTGTGGGTCAAGGGGTGTGTGTGTTGGGGGGGAGTATGCTCCCCGGTGGTCCCCAGCGCAGGGACATCATTCCCATGGGACGTGGGGTCTCACCCCACCTCTCTGGGCACAGCTACAGAGGCTTGGGGGGAGCTCCCCCCCCCCCGGCCAGGACCTGAGAGCTGCTGCTGCCGCTCTTTGTTATTCAAATAGTGGGTTTATGGCAGGGACATGCTTAAAATGAAAATAAGGCAACTTCCATTTCACGTCGCCTCTGACCTTTAAGCGCGGGTGACTCCGCTCCGAGGTTCAGCAAAGCGCTTGCCTTCCCGCCCGCCGCTGCACAGGCGGTTGCCTTTGCCCATTCCCCAGGGAATAATGTTTTCCAGGGCTCTGGCTCCGGCCCTGGCATGGTGGCACCAGGCGAGCAGTGCTCACGTCCCCCTCAGCGCCCCTCCGGGAGCCCCCGGCGTCCCCCCAGCGAGGGGGTGTGGGTGTGAAGTGCTGGGACCCCAAACAGGGGTGATGGGGGAAGCACGGGGGGGCTGCCTGCCAGCCCTGGATGGAGCTGGGTGCCCCCTCCCCACAGGCAGCTGGTGGGGAAAAGCCTGGGGGCAGGGGGAGTATTTTAAGTGCCCTGTAAGTACATTGATTTTTATTTTTTTATTTTTTTTTTAAATGGCTGCAATGGTTCTCGGGGAGGGTTGCAGCACCTCCAGCGAGCGGCACAGGCACAAAATCAATTAGAAAGTCCAACAAGGCGAGGAGCGAACAGCTTCCCCCCTGTGACATCCCCCCACCAGC
>JAHREE010122478.1:0-10186 GCA_033628505.1 Tringa tobata | reverse complement strand
AGGGAGAGGAGCCCCAGCCTGGTGGGGCTGGAGATGATGCTTCGCCCTTGACAGGTTCTTGAGGGCCTTTGGAGGTCGGGTGGTGGCCATGTCCTGTGGCCAAGTGCCATCTAGTGAGTCCTGCAGGTATCACGTTGGGAGGCTGAAAACTGTGATCAAAAGTGTAGCGTTGGGGGTTTTTTTCCCCCCAATTTGAAAATCCCCCACCTCTTTTTTTTTTTTTTTTAATTTTTACAAATGAACCACAAAACCAAAGAAAATAGGGTGGGTTTTTTTGGCCTGAAACCTCCACCCTCTCCACCTGTAGTAGATACCTCCAGACTCACATTGTGTACGATATAGGTGATGCTACGGGTGGTTTTATTCAGGAATGGGGACAAAACCCACCGAAAAGTCCATGTTTTTAGGGTCGTGCCTGGAGGAGGAGGCAGGGAGAGGTTGGCAGGGAACGTGGGGGTGGGTGGTGGCTGGGGGGGGTCATAAGGGACCTCCCCACATCCAGCCCCAACTTCTACCTTCTCCTCCTTGCTGGGCAGAGGCAGGACGAGGAGGCGGTGATCGACCAGGGAAGAACGAGCAACGTCGTCAACATTCACTATGAGAAGGAGGAGCTGGAAGGTGAGTCCCCGCCGAGACCCTGGGAGAGGGGCCACCACCACCACCAGGTCCCCCCCCCCAGCATCCCTCACGTGGGACAAGATGTGGCCTCCTTCTAAATAAACAAGCAGTTATTTTCACACGTTTTTAATATTATGGCTTTTAAACAGAGGGGAAAAAGGCCCCCCCGATGACCACGGTGTGAGTTTTAGCCCCGAAGCTGGATAATTCAGGGCTTATTTTCTTCCCGAGGCTGCTCTTTGAGCTTGGGGAGGTCAGGAGAATAATTTGCTGGCGGCAGACGCGGGGTTGGGATTTTCTTTATTTTTATTTTTTGTGTGTGTGTTCCTGGAGTTCGTTATCACGGGGCTGGTTTCATCTTCTCGTGTCGCTTCGCGCCACGCAAGGATTTTAAAAAATAATTACCTTCTGTCGCTGCCTAACGAGCAAGTCAAAGCTGGGGTTTGAGGAGAGGTTGGATATTTTCCGAACGCTTTTAGGTGACCCGGAGCCACCGCTTGTTGTCGCTCTGAAGTTTGAGAAAAGTGGGCTGGGGGGGAGGAAAAAAAAAAAAAAAGGGTATTTTTAGGGATCCAGTGAAAATAAAACGAAGTTGGGGTTTCCTCCTGGGGTGGCTGCTCTGGTTTAATCGTGGTGTCAGTGTCGACCGTCTCTGGGACATGGAGAGGGATGCAAAGGCTGTTTTTCCCCAGGGCACCGGACCCTGTACGTGGGGGTGCGGATGCCCCTGGTGAGGCAGAGCCACCGGCACCACCGGCCCCACAGCCAGAAGCACCGCAAACGGGAGCGGGAGAAGGACGCGGCCCCCACGGAGCAGGGTTTCCAGTGTAAGTCCTTCCCCCCCAGCCTTCCCTCAACTCGGGGCTCCGTGGGTGCTGGGGGGGGTCTTCTGCCAGCAGCTCCCTGTGCTTTGCTGGTTTTCTGAGAGACAGTGGTATTATTTAGCAAAATTTTTCTCATTTATTTTATTTTTATTTTATTTTTTTAAAGGCAGTCAGATGCATTTTCTCATTTATTTTATTTTTTAAGAGGCAGTCAGATGCATTATCTCATTTATTTTATGTTTTTAAAGGCAGTTAGGTACATTTTCTCATTTATTTTATTTTTTAAAGGCAGTCAGGTGCATTTTCTCAGTCATTTTATTTGTTTAAAAGGCAGTTAGATGCATTTTCTCATTTATTTATTTTTTTTAAAGGCGGTTAGATGCGTAATGGATTTAGGCTCCTCTTCCTTAGAGGGGTCCGGGCTTCAAAAATGGAAATGTGGGGAGGGGAAGCAGCCCATCCTCCTGCAGAGGTGGAATAGGTGCTTCTCCTTCCCCATGGCTCTGTGGGAGCCCAGTATTTAGGGCTAAACTGGTGCCCAGTTGATGGCCACGTTGCGTGCGAGCGTGAGGGACCGAGTTCAGGCGTTGAGAAGGGGTCGGGGCTTTGTCTTCTGCCCCCAGACACCCCGTCCCAGCGGGTGCAGTTCATCCTGGGGACCGAGGAGGACGAGCAGCACGTTCCCCACGACTTGTTCACCGAGCTGGATGAGATCTGCCTGAAGGAGGGAGAAGACGCCGAGTGGAAGGAAACGGCCAGGTGAAATCCCGCTCCGGTGGCACCCGCGGGCTCTGTCTTCTGCTCCCGGGGACACAAAGCTCTTGGAGCTGCAGATGCCAACGCGAGGAGCCTTCTCCTCTTGCTCTGCCAGAAGGTTTGCAGGGCTGAGGCCGTTCTCTTGCGAGGGGGCTGATGGTGTCCCGTGTCCTCAGGTGGCTGAAGTTCGAGGAGGACG
This sequence comes from Tringa tobata, assembly GCA_033628505.1. Taxonomy (NCBI): domain Eukaryota; kingdom Metazoa; phylum Chordata; class Aves; order Charadriiformes; family Scolopacidae; genus Tringa; species Tringa tobata. The sequence goes on along the minus strand of JAHREE010122478.1, from coordinate 7,789 downwards.
TGGAAGACGGCGGCGAGCGCTGGAGCAAGCCCTACGTGGCCACGCTGTCCTTGCACAGCCTCTTCGAGCTGAGGAGCTGCATCATCAACGGGACGGTGCTGCTGGACATCTGTGCCAACAGCATCGAGGAGATTGCAGGTACCACGGGCGCTGTGTCCCCTCCGGGAACAGCCCGGCTCCATTTTATGGAATCATGGAATTGTCTGAGTTGGAAGGGACCTTCTAGAGATCCTCCAGTCCAACTCCCCTGCCAAAGCAGGGTTGCCCAGAGCACATCACTCAGGAGCATCCAGGGGGGGCTTGAAGATCTCCAGAGAAGGGGAGATCTTCACACCCTCCCTGGGCAGCCTCTTCCAGGGCTCTGCCACCCTCACCATCACTTTGGTGATGGCTTTTAGCTGAAGAAAATTCTTGCTTTCGCTCCAAAGGCTGAACTGTGTTTAAACATCTCAGCAAAGCAAGGCTGAGCCTTCCCTGGGGGCTTCAGGCATCAGGAGTTGGGGTTGTCTCTGCTCTGATGGCTTCGTTTCCCTTGGCCATCCCCAGATCTGATCCTGGGCCAGCAGGAGCAGTCCCCGGAGTTCGACGAGCGCACGCAGGCCAAAGTTCGAGAAGTCCTTCTGAAGAAGCACCACCATCAGAACGAGAGGAAAAGGAACAACCTTCTCCCCATCGTCCGCTCGTTTGCTGATGTGAGCAAGAAGCAGTTGGACCTGCACCCCCTTGACAAGCCAGGTGAGGGCTCCTGCAGGGCTTTGGTGCCAGGAGAAGGTTCCTGTGGGGCTTTGGCACCAGGTAAAGGGTTCTGCAGGACTGTGGCACCAGGTGAGGGTTCCTGTGGGGTTTTGGTACCAGGAGAGGGTTTCTGTGGGTCTTTGGCACCAAGTGAAGGTTTCTGCCAGGCTTTGGCACCAGGAGAGAGTTTCTGCCAGGCTTTGACACCAGCTGAAAGTTTCTGCAGGGCTTTGGCACCAGGAGAGGGTTCCTGTGGGGCTTTGGCCTCATTAGACTTGTCCTGGCAAAGGAGAAATGTCCCAATTGCTCCTTGCCCGTCTTTCTGAGCTTCTTCCTCTTTCCTACCAGCCCAAACACTCACTCCTCATCCTTCTCCCACCACTATAGAAGCTAAGAATGGGCTGACCCAGGACACCAACGCGATGGATCTAAGCAAGGTGAGACACTCCTACCTTTTTTTACGCCTTTCGGGCCAGATTTGCTCTCGCAGACGTGGCTGCAGGGCGTGCTGCAGGGCGCCGTGGGCTTTGCTTTTTTTGGGGTCACTGCCTGAAAACCCCCTTCTTGTGCCCAGGCGGAGCTGCACTTCATGAAGAAAATTCCCGTCGGGGCTGAAGCCTCCAACGTGCTGGTGGGAGAGCTGGATTTCCTCCGCCAGCCCATCGTGGCCTTCGTCCGCCTGACCCCGGCCGTCCTCCTCCCGGGCATGACGGAAGTTCCCATCCCAACAAGGTCTGGATGAGAAGCATGGAATTGTTATTTGAGATCAAAACCACCCGACAAACCATCAAGGGAGCAAGGCCAGTGGGAGCAAGCCCCTTTCTCCCACCCTCATCTCCTTGCCTTCCTTTCTCCCTTCCCTGCTGTGGCTTTTAAGTTCAATTTTCATGAAAGTTGGCCCCAAAATTAAATTTGCAGTTGTTCTTGATGCATTCCAAACTCACCACCGGAGTGGACGAGCCCGTGTGTCCCCTGTCGAGCCACGCTCTGGGCTGGAGGGTCCTGGGGATTTCCTCGGGTGCCCTTTGAGCAAGGGCACGTTCTTCTCTCTCATTAGATTTTCCTTGCCCAGGTTCCTCTTCGTTTTGCTCGGACCAGAAGGAAAAGGCCATCAGTACCACGAGATCGGCAGGTCCATGGCCACCATCATGACGGATGAGGTGTGATGAGATTGAGAGATATCTCCGGGTCATTTTTGGGCTTTCTTCACCTCTCCCTCTCTCTGTAGCCACGAGGAAGAGGATTTGCTGCCCTAGCTGCCCGTGGGAGGCTAAAATCCCACCTGGGGTGCCATCCTGCACCCCGTCCTTCTCCCCAGGGTTCCCAGCACCCCGTCCCCAGTGGTGGCACAGCCAGGGCCAGTGGAACTTATCCTCTTTAGGCAAAAGGCTGTGGTCTGGGGACGGGAGCCTCGTGGAGATGATTACAAGTACCACGAGGTGCAGATTTTTGCCTTTGAGGGGGGGAGTATTCCCTGCTGTTTCCAACAGGAAAAATTGGGGATAATTATCTCGGGTTTAGCCAAGAGCTGGTTGCACTGGGTAGGACGTCGGGGGATGCGTTCTCCTCTCACCGGGTTGTCTCCCATCGGCAGGTTTTCCATGACGTTGCCTACAAAGCCAAGGACCGGGCTGACCTGGTGGCTGGCATCGATGAGTTTCTGGATCAGGTCACGGTCCTGCCCCCGGGAGAGTGGGATCCATCGATCCGAATCGAGCCCCCCAAAAACGTCCCTTCGCAGGTGGGTGCTGCGGCGGAGGAGGGGGACAGGCAGGAGGGCAGCAGCACTGGGGGTTCTAGCCCGTCTAGAAGTTCCATCTCAACATGAGGAGGAACTTCTTGACTTTGAGGGTGGCAGAGCCCTGGAAGAGGCTGCCCAGAGAGGTGGTGGGGTCTCCTTCTCTGGAGACATTCAAACCCCCGCCTTGGATGAATCCAACCTGCTCTGGGTGGGACCTGCTCTGGCAGGGGGTGGACTAGATGATCTCCGGAAGTCCATTCCAACCCCATGGCATTCTGTGACTCTGGGGTTGCTGGCCAGGGGCCCAAATTCACAAGTCACGTACCCAGCCCAGAAGCAAAAACAAGCCAGTGGTTCCAAATCCGTATCTTTATCTTATTTCCATTTTAACAGAAAAAAAGGAAGACGCCCGGAGCTCTCGATGACAGCGCGTCTCACAGCAAGCCGGAGAAACACAGCGGTCCTGAGCTGGAGCGGACAGGAAGGTGTGAGCTTTAACAATTTTGGGTCTTTTTTTTACTGTTTGCCTCTAAAATGTGGGCCTGCACCTCCTTTCTAGGAGGGTTTGGTTCAGTGAAGGGGCTCCACGTCACCACCTTGGTCCCCTGGGCTGGGCGGGTGGGAGATGGGGGCAGCTGGGCTCGTCATCGCACCGGGTTTTGCTTGATTTGGGGTGGAAGCAGATGTGTCAATCCCTCCAGGGAGAGCTCTGCTGCTTCTCAAAGCCAGGGACTGTTGCAGTCAGAGGGATGAGCTCTCAGGTTTGGTCTTTTTTCTTTTTCTTTTTCTTTTTTTTTGGTGTTTCTATTCCTCAGTTTCTATTGGGTGTAAAACGGGAGAAGGAAATTGCTTCTTTTTAGCAATGGAAGTTACACCTGGCTTGGGATTGTCCTTCTGCAGCAAAGAAAATTTAATGTGGGTTTAGGAAAAAATGGTTTATATTTATTTTTTTCCTCCTTCCAGGCTCTTTGGAGGTTTGATCCTGGATGTGAAGCGAAAAGCCCCGTGGTTCTGGAGCGACTTTCGGGACGGCCTGAGCCTGAAGTGTCTGGCGTCCTTCCTCTTCCTCTACTGTGCCTGCATGTCCCCCGTCATCACCTTCGGGGGGCTGCTGGGGGAGGCCACCGACGGCCACATAGTGAGCACCCCTCCCTTGGGTGACGCAGGGGAGGGTAGAACTCCTGCAAAAAGTCCTTGCTGCGGTGAATTGGCATCGAGGTGGGGGGTTTTTTTATTATTTCATGATTTATTTACTCGTTGCCACCTCTTTTCCCCGGGCAGAGTGCCATGGAGTCGCTGTTGGGAGCCTCCATGACCGGCGTGGTCTATTCCCTCTTCGCTGGGCAACCCCTCACCATCCTGGGCAGCACCGGACCCGTCCTCGTCTTCGAGAAGATCCTCTACAAATTCTGCAAGTAAGGCTGGGGAGCTGGGGCCAGGGGCTGCTGGAGCCTTCAGTGATGAAAAAAAAAAGATATTTTACTTCTATTTTTCTTAGTGGTAGTTGGTAGATTTAAGTTGGCTCCTGTGGCACAGCCGTTGCACGCGGCTGCTTTAGCGTGTGATGGTGCAAGAGCTCTTGGTCTCTGAAGGATGGATGGGGTCGTTTGGGTTTTGTGGGGTCATTAGGGGTTTTTAGGGTCGTTTGTGGGTTTTTGGGGTGGTTTGGGGTTTTTGGAGTTAAAGCAAAGCAGCAGGAGAAGGAGAAACCACGAGGATGTGGATGCCCAAGATGGGCTGCGCAAGAAAGATGGGATAAACCGCTCTGGTTTGGGAATGAGGGAAGATTTTCTTTCCCCCGAGCACAAATTCAGGCTCTTTTCAGTGTGATTTTTCGCTGGAAGTGGAACTACGTTTTGCCCAAATCTCCAAATAGTTTTCTGTGCAAACATTTTGAGTTTTGATGATTATTTTTTTTCTTGAAAAAGTAGGAGCTTTTCATGTGAAATGGCTATTTCCCCTGGCAGTCTTTCTGTTGGGGCGACTTTGATGTGAGTTGAACCACCCTCATTGCAATTAAATTTATTATTAAGCCCCAATGTGGGTGGAAAAGTGGCCGGTTTCAGTGTTAGGGCATTAGGCTGAGGTGGGAAAAAACACCTTCCACAACAGGGACCTGACCTCAATTAGCCTCCGGGGCGTTAACATGAGCTAATTGTTAAATAATGATAATTAACTAATTGGCCTCTCCTCCTGCGGGTCCACACCCTGCGCTGCAGCCCTGAGGCTGTCTGTAGGAAAATGCATTTCCCATCCGTAGCCATGATGATGATGATGATGATGATGATGATGATGATGATGACGTGCTCCCAAATTGCTCCCAATTTCCCCCGAAGGCAGACGTGGCTCAGAGCCTCCCGCTGCCCTCTCAGCCCTTCCTTCCATGGTGGTTTCTCAGGGACTACACGCTCTCCTATCTCTCCCTGCGGGGCTGCATCGGGCTGTGGACCGCCTTCTTGTGCATCGTGCTGGTGGCCACCGACGCCAGCTGCCTGGTCTGCTACATCACCCGCTTCACCGAGGAAGCCTTCGCCTCCCTCATCTGCATGATCTTCATCTACGAGGCTCTGGAGAAGCTGAGCCACCTGCGAGAGATCTACCCCGTGCACATGCACAGCAAGCTCGACCTCCTCACCATCTACTAGTGGGTGGTGGTTTTGGTGTTTTCCTCCTAAAATGCTTCTGCCCCTCGGCAGGAGCTCAGGGAAGTGCCTCCATCATCGCCTTTCCCTTACCCCTGTCTTGGCTTCTCTCCTCCCAGCTGTAAGTGTGAGGCACCAGCCCATCCCAGCAACGAAACCCGGAGGTTTTGGGAGAGCAACAAGATCAACGTGTCTGCCATCACCTGGGAGAACCTCACGGTGACTGTAAGTGCCCCGAGCCACTGCGTCCTTGTGCCACGGGGTGCGGGGACACTGGCGTGGTGTGGAACTCCGAGCCCTTCGGGTGATGATGGGCTTCAAGCTGTGCTGGTGCTGCTCTGAAAAGTCATCACTTAGGTCTAATTTGTGGTTTTAACCTGCTTGGTTCTGGAAGGAGAGTCCACCTTGTCCAGTCCACCTTGTCCAGTCCACCTTGTCCCCAACGTTGTGGGTAATAACTGTCATCCTCAGGCCAGTATTTCTGACCAGGAGAAAGGTTAAGTGGCTGCGTTGATTATTGTAGAAGTTGGAGGACTTAAGTTCATGCTGGAAGGTAGTAATTACCTTCCTTAATTAGTTCCTAATAACTCCAGGCCTTGCTTTCTTGCTCAGCACTGTCTGAAGGTGTGTGCATAAATTTGCATGTCTGAGCAGTCTCTTGGGCTGCTGTTTTTGGAAGCAGAGCCCAGGTGTAGGACGGGAGGCTCTTATGGACCTCTTCATCCCCTCTTGGCCGTGTCCTATGAGCCCTCCACCGGGAAGGGACAATTTATCTCTTCTCCTTTCCCACCCTGGTTCTTTTAGCCCTCCTTCCCCGTTCCCTCTTTCTCTATCCCCAAGAGTTCCCAGTGTTTCATTCCCCTCTGGTGTCTCCTTCAGGCCATGGGCACCTGCCATTCAAGTGGAGGATGTGCCATGGGTCAGGTGTCCCATCACATTTCCTCTCTCCCTTCCCCTCTGTGTAGTTCAATCATGTCCTGGTTCGATGTGTCACTTGTTCAGCTGCTGCTGGTGCTCATTAATTATGAATCTCCACCGGCAGCAGCAGTTACAAGGTCATGGATCTTGGACCAAGGTCCTCAACCCCCGTGTAGTTGTCCCAAGGTTTCCTTGCTACATGTGCATTGCCTTTGTGTCCTGATGCTGTTTCCCCAGGAATGTCGGTATTTGCATGGAGAGTTTCGAGGACCTGCCTGTGGACACGATGGTCCCTACGCTCCTAACGTCCTCTTCTGGTGCTGCATCCTCTTCTTCTCCACCTTTGTCCTGTCAAGCTTATTGAAGAAGTTTAAAACCAGCCGTTACTTCCCAACCAGAGTAGGTAGAAGGTGGTGGCCGGCAGCGGGCTCCACACTCACTTCAAAAATGCCTTTCCTGGAGCACTAAGCGGTGTTTGCCACCGTGTGGTCAAGCTGGGACATGTTGACCTTGAAGGTCAAGCTTGGATGTCCCTCACTCCTTTCCAGGAGCACAAAACGATCGCACAGTTTCCCACCTGCCTCACCACCTGCCCCAGAGCGATGATTCGCTCAGGCAGTGGGAAATCAGGTCTTCCAAAGTTGGGTTGGTTTTTTGTTTGTTTTGTTTTTTTTATTTGGTTGGTTTTGTTTTTTTTCCACCTTCTGTGCCTTATGTGCTCAAGGGGAAAGTTGATTCAAATGAGGAGCTGCTGTAGAAAAAGACACAAAATACACGGTTTCTTCCTTTTGAGGAACAAATGATGCCTCAGTGCCTTATTCCCCTTTTAGCTGTGAGTGTGGCTGTAGTGGAAGACGTCCAGTTCCTTACTTTTTTTAATATTTTTTTTTTAGGCTTGAATTAAAACACCCCTTTTCCACCTAATTAAACTTTTTTTTTATTGTCTGACACCAGATCTCCCAGGGACAAACGCAGCAGCAGTACCTAACCCGGGGATTTGGCTGCATGTCCTCAGAGTGGTGGGATTTTGTTAACCAGCTTTAATGTCGTTGATGTCCCTGACTTTTCCATCCCCTTTTCTGGCCCCATTTGTGGTGTCCCTTTCAGCTCTGGTTTCTTGCCCCAGGTACGGTCCACAGTGAGTGATTTTGCTGTTTTCCTCACCATCGTCATCATGGTGCTCATTGACTTCAGCATTGGGATCCCATCACCGAAGCTCCACGTCCCCCATATGTTCAAGGTGATGGGGGGTTTGGGCATGGACCTGGATTCAACCCTTGGGGATGTCCCAAGGTGATACTGGGGCAGGACAGGGCTGAGTCTGGAGGAGGTGCTGGTGGTGGTACCATCTCCTCTTCCACCTCCTTTCCACCTTCTGGAAAGGAAAAGGCAGCCCCAAAACTAGATACCTACAGGAGAAGTATCTATAGGTGCTTGCAAAGAGGATGCTGGCACCCATGGGAGAGGGTACCACGGAGCCAGGGCTGGGAGGTGCTCTGACACAGGGATGGAGAAGACATCATCTGGGAGCTGATCCTGATGCATGTCCTTTGTCACAGCCTACCAGAGATGACCGTGGGTGGTTCGTCAACCCCATTGGGCCCAACCCCTGGTGGACGGTGTTGGCTGCGCTCATCCCAGCTCTGCTCTGCACCATCTTGATATTCATGGACCAGCAGATCACTGCCGTTATCGTCAACAGGAAGGAGCACAAACTGAAGGTAAGGGGCTGTGAGGGACAACCCTGCTCCAG
>JAHREE010122476.1:0-15567 GCA_033628505.1 Tringa tobata | reverse complement strand
TGGGGTAACCTGATTACACAGATGGAATTACACCACAAGAATGGACTTATGCTTACATTGTAAGAATTGATTTTTATTTTAAAGCAGTTCAGGAGACTGTAGTTCTGGTGCCAGCTCTTGTTATCTTTCTTTGGGAACAGCCTGCTGGTTGAGGTGCTGCTGTACTGGTTTCACTGGTTTGCCAGCAGCCCAGAGGGCTGCTCCCCAAGCTTCTCCCTTCTCCATCACTCTGAGCTTCTGCATCCCCTTCTGCCGGGCTCCCACCCATCACCCCAGCTGATAAACCTGCTCCCCCAGTGCCAACCAGCTACTTTCAGAGCACGGTGACAAGGGCTACTGGGCAGTGTCACTGGGCTGCAGCACCTCAGGGCACGGTGACTGGTACCCTGGTACGTGTCACCAACCCACCCTCGCCTCACCACTGTTATGGTTTGAGGAATCCTCAGCAATCTGTTGTCATTTCGACAATCATTCTCTCACCCCATGACGCCCCCCTACCTGGGAAGTGGAATCAGGGAAAATACAAGGAAACCCAAGGGCTGAAATATTAAAAAAAAATCAATAGGATAAAACTAGATAACTAACAATAATAACACTAAAGAACCAATACTGATCCCAATACCAATATAAAATACACAAGGACTATACCCAGCCCATTCCATCAAGAGGAAGCTGTGCGTTCCCAGCAGGGACAGCTGATGTGGGGCACTGGGAGCACTGGGGCTTCGGGAGGAAGGGAAGGGCTCAGGGCTCCAGCAATGGGGCAAGGAGTTCTCTGAACCTGTCAGCATCAAGGGACAGAGAGAGAGGACTCCTCAGCAAACTTTCTAATTTATAGTCAATGTGCTCTTCATGGTACAAAACAATCCTGTTGGCTGCTTGGGTCAAGTGCCCAGATCTCATTCCTCCTCAAGCCCTCGAAAACACTGAGCTATAAATATTTTCACAAATTCAGACACTGGAGTCTTCTAAAAGTACAGTTTTTCCCAAGCATGAGAAGAGACTTTACTGAAAAGTAAAATCACCAAAAGAGAAGTTAGTCCTGTGCTGCTCAAACCAGGACAACCACCCACAGCAACAAACTGGAGTCTCCCTTTAATATAAATCAGGATCTTTTCATAAGAGTCAGGGAAGCCGGTAACTCTGTTTATGCATTCTTCTGCTGTGATGAAATGTCAGTAGACTTTATTAATTCCTTGCGTGCCAAAAGAAATCTCCATAGGTATTTCCTTGACATCTGTCTGTATCCATTCTTAATCAGAAGTCACATGTCCTCTGCAAGGGACGTGACTGGAAAGTGTAACCCCTTGTTTGAGGAGTGACTCAACGCTCCCGTGGGGCTGGTGCCTCCCAGTTCCCAGTGTGTCCCGTGTCCGTGAAGCCACTGGGGTTCCCTGCATCAGGGAACACAACTGTGTGAGCTGTCACGGGCTCAGTCACAGCCAGACAACCCAAAAGCTTCTAGACCAGGATTTTTAGATGTGTTCTACGCTGATAATCAGCTTCTCCTGTAACGGGTAGCATGAAAGCTTTGACTGCTGAAGGCAACTACCAGTTCTTCATCAGCTTCTGCAAGAACAGGAGCATTAATCCCACACCACTGGGAAGACAGGCACAGTTCAATATTGTTTTCCCTACCAGAAAAGGGTCTTTCTTGGCTTTTCAGTTCAGCTTTCTCTGCCCCAAACCACTGAATAATGTCCCTGCATACCACAGTACAGCCACAGCTTTCAGGTGGCTGAATTTCAGCAATGGATGAAATAACCCCTGTGTATGTAGATTGTTTGGTGCTTTCAGAGATGTTTGAATAAATGACACTCTGCCCTATAAGGCTTATTATCAATATTTGCTTGGAAATGTCAAAAACGTCTGAGGCCTCGGTTTAATTTGGATGCTTATCCTAGGCTCTAGAGAAAAGGGGCAATGTGACAATAACAGAACACTGCAGCAGCAATGCCGACCAGCCCCAAGCAATGCTGGAGAGCTGGGGTATTTCTAGGCCACGAGGGAAGATGCTGCAGGCACTGGGGGAACCTTCTGAAACACTTGTTCACACAGAAACGATGCTGGAAAGCCTGCAAATGCCAGTGTCAGGGGCTCTAGCAAACATCCTGCTTGTCTCCACGTATAACCAGAGCTGCTGATGTGCAAGTCCCTCCCGGGATTGCTCACATCAACCAGCTACAGGGCTCCCGTCTGCTAAACGAGGTGGATTTTTTTCCTCCATAAAAAGTCAGCGGAGCGATAGACCCTTCGCTGCAGGAGTTCAACCAAATGCTCCAAATTGCCCCAGGAAAGGGAACTTTCCCGACTCCCAGCTCAGCAGAGCTTGGAGGCCTGAAGTCAGACAACAAACAGCTCCTCCAGTAAGGTTTTTTTTTTCAGAGGTATGCAAGCACCTACGCATGCAGATAGCTACCTAGTGGAACTAATTTGTTTACAAGACTCATGGAAAAATCTTAATAACCAATTTCTATATTTAGTCTAAAAGCCTTTGAAAGCCTGAGCTCTGTATCCCTGTGCTTACTGGCCCCGTCCACCCATGTGGGGCTACAGAAAAAGGCCAGAAAACACCTAACAGCCAGCAGAACCCCTCCATGGTCCCATTGTTTCTGCCAAACAAGACCCAAAGGCTGCTGGATACTCATTTTTGACTCTTACAAAAGGCCCAGTTCATTGCAGAATCATCTACCCAGTTTACCCGAATTACCCTCTTGTTCTCTTCCTGCTCTTCCCCTCCCCAGATCAAAACCCTGCTCCATCCCACTTGTTTCCATTGCGATTCGCCAGACGGCTCTTGGCTGCAGGGAAAAATAAAAAATCAATCTCTTTTTCCACCACCTCATCCATCAGCTTCATGCTTCGCCCGGCATCGAGCCTTCTGCTGCAAAGATGAGTTCTCCAGCAGCTGGCCACCACCGAACAAGCCCAGGGCCATTTGGTTTGCTGTATTACAGAGCTGCAATCATCTGCCTAATTGCGTTCTGGGCAGGGGCAGGGGAGCCAAGTTGGGGCTCCGTGTAATGAAATCGCAGTTCAGTAGGTTTTAGGACATTAATAGCGTGATTAACCCGAAACAGCCACGGTAACAAATTGATTATCAAGAACAATAAATCATCTTCTTACACACACAGGTAGCCTGAGGGGTTTTTTTCTGCATTGGAAAGCCATGGGTCTGTCTACAGGACCATAAGAACCTCCAGCATGGAGCAAAACCCAGGAAAAAGCCAAAGAGCACTTGATTAAACTATTTTAGGAATGCAGAAGACAAAGGAGGAGAAAACTGCTGGCTTTTACATCTTAAAGATTTGCACACAAGTACCTTTGAGAGCTTTCATCCTAATTCCCTGCCCTTCCCCATTCACTGGCCAGTCCTTTTCAGAAGACTTTGGGACTGACTTTACAGGCCCTGGAACCAGGACAAGATGTGGCTGCTCTGGGCATGAAGGACATGGGCAGGAGTGTGTCTACTCCAGCATTGAGCAATCCAGAGCCTTCAAGACACATCGAGCTGCTGAGTGATGGGCTGGGACCCCTCCTGCATCCCAAAGTCCTGAGTTCCCTGGATTTGCTCATGCAGTTTTCCCTTTGGATGCAGACTCAGGGCTATTGCTAAAGGCTCAATCCAGCTGGATCCAGCTCTTCCCACCAGCAGGAACAGGGGGCCAACAAGGCTCACTGGGCTGCAATGTTTGAAGAACCTGAAAGCATCAGGTGCCCAAATCTCACTCAGTGCAAGCCCCAGCTGGAAACGGAACTCTCATTTCTTTTGGGGCACAAGTGAATAACTCCTGCACGTGGAATATACATCATCTGCTCACATCTCCTGACCCAGAAAGGAAACATTGAGTGAGCATCGAGGAGGATGAGTCATTGTCTTTTTGTGGTGATTGCACCTTTTGTCCGGGGAGGTTGGTTAACTGTCTGCTGTCACGTTGCAGTGCACAATATCCACATCCAAGGAGCTGGAGGAGAGCACGGCTACGAGGGAACAAGTACGTGCCTCTCAGCCTCTGATGCAGGCTATTTATAACATCAAGGAACATTTCAGTTGATGATTTGCAAATGCTGTCCACAGGCACAGAGGCAGGAGTGGAGAAATAGCCATTTGGCTTGGGGTTAGCACCCAGAGCCCTCTGCTACACCTGGCCACCACCCACATGCAGGGAGGCATCAGCAGGGCTTTCCTTACACCAGTCCCAGGCCAGACCAGGGCTGGTTTTGCTTCCAGGCATCCCCTGGGTGCTCTCACAGTGCACCTCCAACTGCAGCACCTCAGATATTGCTGTAGCTCAGAACCTCCCTGTCCATGTCCCTTCCATCAACTGTGATCTGCACTGGGAAAGAGCAGATGACAGAGCCCTTCTGCCCTGGCAGGCTCTCGGGTGCGAGAGGAGATACACAGCTGCCCTGTGCTCCTTCTACCGAGCCAAAAAGTTGAGCAGGAGTCTTCATACAGACAGATGGGACAAGAAGTGCCAACTGCTGCCGCTAATAAGTCACCGCAAGTCCAGCCATCTAATTCAAGTTGCTGGGCCACAGCTCACTGCTTTAATTTGAGGATAATTTACAGCCGGTGACAAAAATTAGATCCAAGCCAAGGAGATCAGGAAGACACCCAGGGTAAGTTGGTATCACGCTGTCTGTTGACCTGTATTAATATTGGCATCAGAGGAAAGACAGCCTGGGACCCATCTGGGCTTTGAGACCCACCGGGAACTGCAGCAAGGCTCCCCTGCAGCCTGTTCACTACCTCCTCCTTCCCAGAAGGAGGCTTTTATAGAGATATTTCTGGGCCAGGAGGAATCCAGAAAGAGACTGGCAGCTTGGGTATATCTCAAACCTGTTGCATATTGCAGTGGTTGAGTCAGGACATGGAAAGACTTAGATGGCAGGTGGAAGGATTCTCCCTCTTCCAGCCTCAGCAGCAATATTCTAGAGAGGTGAGGCTCCCCTCTGGAAGAAGGACCAATCACTCCTTCCCACAGCATCTTCTAGCAGAATAACTTCCAGTTCCTTAATACCTCAGCTCTGCTGCCATCCCCAGAGCCACCGAGTCACTGCAGCCCTCTTCTCCCATGGAGGAACCTGCAGGTTAAATGGACAAAGTGTCTTGCTGCTCCTTGGACACCTGTGATGTAAAAGCCACAGCCTTGGATCCAGTTTCCCCAGTCCTGCCCTAGGAACCTTTCCCAACACACAGGGCTCTCCCTGCAACCTCCCTTTCCTGCCAGGAACTGAGCATGGAGGTGGAGGGAAGAGCAATCCCTTATTTTAGTCTGCCAGTGATGAGACACAGGATCCCGAGAGAGACATTACAAATCCATCTTGCAGATAATAACATGATATATGAACACGGGCAATTACTTAGAGAGGGCTGCAATCTGTTAGAGCAACGCCGGGCCATTGGCACGACAAGCAGCATCCTTGTAGCTGCTATGTAGCTCCCCGTTCATTCTCAACCTGATCCAAGCCCTGACAGCAGGGATCAACAAAACCTATTGATTTCAGGGGAGCCTCATGGCAATCCTAATGCCTGAGGCAGAACAACGCTCCTATAAAGACTTCTTTTCTTATTTAGGGCTTTAAAAGCATCGCTTGGGTTTTGCCAGTATGCATGAGCTTGCTCTTTCCCCGTGTAAGCCTTCTGTTGGATTGATCTTTTCACTCCTTTTGCAATCAATACTTCTTTCTGGCCTTAGAAAGAAGATAGTTTTGGAGTTCAGTGCTGCTGGTTGGTTTGTATCCATCTCCGTCTGGGAATGGACAGACCCCAAGGGTTTGCATGAGTGGGAGTGTCAAGGCTTTAAGAGTCTCCTACTTCACCAAAGGGATTTAATAGTATTAGATGCCTTTGATAATGTGAGATTATCTTCACAAATAGATGCTGAAATATTCAAACAATGCAAAATCAGGCTTTTAAAACTATTTGTCCACACACAGATGACGTTAAATGTCAGTCAGTGAGAATCCTGCTTCTGGGACACTCAGAATAAAGTTCCTAATTCCAAATCATATACAAAGAGGTTGGAACCTGAACCCCTTGGGCAGTGCCCATACACCAGAGCCTTGCAGAATTACCCATGCCTAAGTCAACACCCCACTTTTACCAGTACAGATATGGCTGAGATTGTGGCAGTAGCTAGAGCAGAGTGAGCAGAGAAGGGAACCTCTAACAGTTGAGGCATCTTGGTACCAGTAAAAATGCAGAATGACACCTTATATCAGCATCACTAAACAAACAATCAGGACAATCCTCGGGTGATGGACACGAGAAATGAACCCCAAGGTGCAGAACTGGAGCATTGCACATCCCAGCAGCTGCCTACGAGTGAGGATGCTGTGCCTGGGCATCCAGAGGCAGGCATTTGGTGGGGGGGTGAAGTGCAGTTGATTCACGCAGGGCTGAATTTGCCTCTCCTGGTGTACAGATCCATCATTTTTAGATGTGCACTCCACCTGCCCACGTAATCGCATGTAATTTTGAAATGGTGACAGCTTAATTTGCTGCATGTTAATCCGTGGGCTGAGTGACATCTGTATACAAGCAATGTCTGAAAGACCTACACTTCGTACCTTGCCAAAAATCAGCCCTTGCAGCCTTTTACTTCTGTGCTTAGTAACCTTTCTGCCCCAGGCACAACATTGGCAAGTCGTCAGCAGGACAAGACAGAAGGCTTAGCCTGGTAAAGGCTGCTCTAATTATCAGGCAAGGGTGGATGGTTGAGTTACCCACCTCTGTTTTAGTGGGAGCTTCTGATTGATTTAGGTAGCAAAACAGTCTAATCAAGCAGAGGTCAAACATACATAAAAGTAAAAACTCTACCCAGATTTTTCACACCATCACACACACAAAGCATTAAATAAGGACCAATCCCCCACTAGGGCCTTTGGGTACTTCTGCAGCTTTATCAGGCAAAGTTATTTACTTCTGGTACTTGGCTGCAACTTTTACATATTAGTTCTCATAAGACTTACATAGAAAGAAAATACTTAACATCTAGCCCTGCTAGAATTGACAGCCTTCTAGGTCTAACCCTGTGCAAATCACACTCACAGCTTCCCTTTGATTCCTGCTGTGCACTAAACTTTCATTTGATCTCCACAAATGCCACACACACACACACACTCCCCCCTTTTCCAGGGAGCAGCAGACATTAGATAAGAGTGGACAAACCCCTCCTTTCTCAGGTCCCACACTAATTCAGCCTGAGCAGTAAAGGCTGAGGGACTTGGGTCTGTTTAGTCTGGAAAAGAAAAGACTGAGGGGGGATCTGATCAACACCTATAAATACTTCAAGGGTGGGTGTCAGGAGGATGGGGCCAGTCTTTTCTCAGTGGTGCCCAGGGACAGGACAAGAGGGAATAGGCACAAACTTGAACCTAAGAAATTCCACCTAAACATGAGGAGGAACTTCGAGGGTGGCAGAGCCCTGGAAGAGGCTGCCCAGAGAGGTGGTGGAGTCTCTGTCTGTGGAGACATTCAAAACCCACCTGGACACATTCCTGTGGGACCTGCTCTGGGTGGACCTGCTTTGGCAGGGGGTTGGACTGGATGATCTCCAGAGGTCCCTTCCAACCCCATGTGATCCTGTGATTCACTGCAGAACCATACTCCAGACCCAGGTCTAAGTGAGCCTCGAATTCCCTCTAGGATGGGATAAACGGAGGCAGAGCCCATCACTACCCTGTGCTGTGCAGCCTCTGTCTCTTTATATCTAGATCATGCTTCTTTCATGACCCACCTCCTGATGTAACCCAACGTGGTCCCTTTGGAGCAGTACATATCAAGCCTACCCATCACCAGCAGCGCGGCTCCTGCTGTCCTCCTCACTAGGTTGGTTGTTCTGCCCAGGATAAAATACCATAAAGCAAATTTGCAATAAAGAGGAAAAAAACATGAGGAGTCTCTCCTTTCAGTCTCATTTCGCTCCTGGGTAGGACTCTGGCAGAATCCAAACTCCAGCTCCATCTCAGCCAGCCCAACAAGGGGGGTTAGATCAAAGTTTTGCTTGTTCCTACTGCAGACACTCCATCCATAGCTGTAGGAAATCTGGTCTTGCTACTGTTATTGGGGCTGAAAAATACATTTGTGATGGGTAAAACCACCTCTTCAGTTCTGAGTTTATTAGTGTAGGAAGCCAAAACCCCAGGATGTTGCTCGAGAGGAATGCAGTTTGTTTGTCTACAGTGCTCCAGCAGGTAAGATTCAAAGTGATGGGTCTCTGCTACATCCGTGCCTGGAATTCTGTTTAATAACAGATCACAGACTCTCTGGCAGTCCTTCTTTCAGGTGGAGGCCACGTGCTGGCACAGAAAGGGGGTTAGTTCCCAGTTGTGTTTGTTTTCTGTGCAATTTCCACCATTTTTTAAAAAGGTGTTTGCTATCAAACCCAAACACTTCATCTATGTATAATGCATATACATCCCTTTTTTCCTCTCCCTCTAATTTAGAGGCCACGTGTGATTTGGGGCTGAAACTGGATGAACTGCATCTAGCCAAGTGAGGTACCTTACACAGTCAGCTACATATTTCATTGCAAAATGCCCAGACTTTCTATTTAAGCCCCTTTGCTGTGAATGATGACTGGTATTTAAAATAAGCACATAGCATTTTCTGGAGCATTTTATCCACTTTAATTAAAAACTAATATTTTTACAGCCAGGCAGATGTGTTATACACCAAAAGAAAATAAAAGTCCTCCCTTCTGGATTGCTGGTGGCTTTCTGCAGTAACTAACATATAATCACTGTTAAACTGTAATAAGCACTATCGATTATTGTCTCTAATAGAGGATATGATTTTAAAGAACTTGCAGCACTGGACTGTTCAAGCTCATTGTATTTATTGATTGAGACTATGAAGACTGTAATCACATGTGAAAACCCCAAGGTTATTCATCACACATGGGCTATTCAAAAGGACCATCCAATACTGCCTAAACGAAGTAACACAAGTATTATGGTGGAAGGACTTTGTCACCGTCCCATGGCTACACACAGAGTGGTGGAGAGTCCACCTGCTGCTCCAGACACCAGTCCCCAGAACCAGCTTCTGACCTCTCCTGGGAAAACAGGAGGCTACCAAAAGTGACACAGAACACCCAGCTGCTGCAAACACAAGGGAAGATAGAAACTGTCTTCTGGTGCCTGTACAGACACACAGCGATCTCAGCTAACCCTGGGCACTGTTTCACCCCAAGAGCTTCTTTAAAGCTGAACCTGGCTGCAAACACTGAGAATACAGACTATACATAAGGGAGCTATACATTCAAGATTAGGATAAGAAGGAATTTTATGGAGCAACACCTCATTTTTAACACACTTTTAGCTTGCCTCTTCTTGTCTAGTAACTCCTGTTGTCACTCTCTTCAGCCTCCAGAGCCTTCCATATTACACAACAGTTTATTGCTAATTATACATTACCTTCTTTTGCCATAACCCATTGCATTTATGGGGATAGAAAACAGCAACAGCATTACAGCTTCTCAGAACATTAGGCTGCTGCTATGGCTTTAGGAGCAGCAAAAAGGGGGCTGGTGGGCAATGGAAGGGGACCAGGGAGCAACAGACAGGGTCCTCACCAAGGAGGGAACAGTGCCACAGTACCTGTACAAGAAGATAACTGGAGTTCTAGATCAGCAATCTATTGATCTTCAGATGACTCTGCAGCCAGGAAACCAACACACAGAATCACACACACACCACAACTTGAGCTTAAATACATCTCCTGAGCCAACGTGAAAGCTGGTGGGTGGAGACCCCAGATGGGGCTGCCCAAGGTAATTGGACCAGGTGGAGCACAGGGAAGACACTTCATCCGCACAGTCTTGCCCTTTTGCTAGGGTAATTAAGGAGTCATTAGGCAAAATCAGTCCTTGAAGGAGCTCCATCCCTGTGCTCCTTGCAATCAGGAGTGTTGGTGACCCCTTTTCAGTGGCTGTTGCCATCTCTGCTTTCACCAGCTCTGGTTTTTCTCCTTCTCTCCTTTTCTCTCTGTTTTTCTCCTTCTCTCTGTTTTCTTCAACTTCACTAAAAATTTCCCACTGCAGCCTCATTACAGATGCTTTCACCAAAGAGCACCTACATGATTTAATGCCTTTCTGGTGCCTATTAAATCAAGCATCCTACTGAAAGAGGTACTAAATTAGCCTTGGATGTTCCTTGTCAGATCATTAGCCATGTTGACTTTTATGCTATTTCCCACTTAAATCTGGGCTTTAAGTGTTTTCTCTCTCAAATTTCTTCTGAAGCACTGTATGCTGTGTATCAAATAAAAGGTCCTCTTTGCTGTCCTTGTGCCACAGAACCATAATGCAAGGTATTTTCTTTCACATTGTGCTGAAGTGACAATAGAGGTGAGCTCCTATCTGCTGTAGGTCAGTGTTTATAGCAACAGCCTGTTGCAATGTTGGGCTTCCTACCTGTGCCTTCAGGAGAGAGAGGTGATAAGAGCCGGGTGCTTTGGGAAAACAGAAGATCTGTGGTGCAGGAGGGTGGTAGTTAAGTGTGCAACACCATGCAGATAATCCTTATTTTTGAGGATGCATCCCTGCTCCATTTAACCTGAATCAGGGAAATGGTTTGGTTCTTGGAGGGCCAAAAGAAGTTCAATGGTGTTTGCAATGATGGTTTTGACCAAAATAGTCCTCTACAACTTGCTGCTGGCTCGGAAAGGCACAATCACTCATGTTAGAACGAGACACAGACAACTCTGAAAGTGCGAAAGATTTCTTTTTGCCTTCTGTTTCTAGCATTTTGTGTCACATAAATTAATTTAGATGACATAAATTAATTTAGATGGTACCTAATTGTGTCAAACCTCAAGCAAACTTCCTGTCACGGGGAAGCTGGTGGTTTGAAATCAGTGCAGGGAAGCACAGAGTCTCCCTTCCCTGAGGAAGGAAGGGCATGTCCTGAGCCAGCAAGGCTACAGACACCAACGAAACATTTGGGAAAGGTGGGAAACCAAGGTGGCATCTGCCACTTCTCTGTCCCCAACAGCACAGAAAGATGTGTGCAAGGTGCAGATAGGGACCACCGTACCTGAGCTGCTCCTGAGCTAAATGAGCAAAGGAAGAGGAGCCATTCCCATGTCTAGCAGGCAGCAATGGAGCAGTGGCCACCCTGCTGCACCGACAGCTCTTTTACGTGGACTATTTGGTTCAAAGAATTGACAGCCCTCAAGATCCAGCACCTTCTCCCATGGAAATCCTATGAGAGAAAGTGGGAAGGAGGTCAGGTGGTGAGAGACTTTAAAGTCTGATGAGTCTGAGGGAGATCACCTGGGAAAGCCTGACTGGGGGTTATAAGAGGGGAGGGCAGTAGCTTCTCCTGGATGAGCTCAGGTAGGAGGATGGTGACTGTGTTGTTTTGGGGGGGGGTTTGTTTGCTGGAAGAATTTTGTAGGAGCCCCAGTTTAAGAGTAATATCTTTCCAAAGTAGTGAGAAAATGCAGCTAGTGAAAATGTACTGTTGTGTTTTTAACTTTGCTGTCCTTTTGTCTGTACTGGGTCCTGCACAAGGTGTTGGAGCTGGGGAAACACAAGTGCAGAGCCCAAGGAGGTGAGCTGGGACCTGGGGCAGGCACATGGAAGGAAGACTAGAGAGGGAAGGAACTAAATGTTAACATTGACCCTCTTTGGGCTGTGGGAAGCCTGGGGGGACACTAATCCAGCTCATGAGGGCTGCTGGAGCCCTGGTGCCTCAGTGTCATTGCTTTTACATCCCTCCTGCTCGTGCCCAAGGGAAAGGAGGGTGTCAGGCCCTGGCTGTCTCTCTCCCTGCCTGTCAGTTGGCAGCTCTCCCCCTTAATCATCCTTCCAAGCTTTATTGCCAAGTTTTTATGCAAAGTAGAAAAGCCTCATTAAGTGATGCTGAAAGTACTCCTCTGTTGATGTTAAAATGTGACAACCGTGTAAGTGAGCAAAATGTTCTGGATGGGTTAAAGCTTTGTACGGGTACAAAATGACTCTGGAAGGTGCAGAGCGAGGAGAAATCAGGCCTGGAGAGGAAGGTGAACTGACTGAGTCTTCAAACTGTGTCAGTCTCAAAGTTGGGAAACAAGCCCAGACATCCTCATTGTGAGTTTAATATCTAGCTGCACATGCCAAGTGTCCTCTGACTTCTCCGGCAGAGCTCCAGAGAGCAAATTCAGAAGGACAGTTATGTCCCCTCTGTTTTGCTCTGGTATGTCAGTGTTTCTTGCAGGCCATGGACATGCAGAGCTTGGTTTCATAAACGTTTTGGGGTCTCATCCTCAGGCCAGATGGTCAGTTGGTATAAATCAGGCAGCTCTGACCTAGCTGAAGGTGGTGTTGTGATTTGTACCAGGTAAGATTGTCCTGTTCTTCCTTGTGGCTGGATGTCCCCTTGTCCAACACCTCCAGGAGCATCTGAGCCATAAAGCATCAGCTTGGAACAAATCCTTGTGGAAGAAAAATAGGAGTTATGTTCAGACATGAACAACAATTGGAGCAACTCTACTCATGAGCTGGGTTCCCAGGTGTCTAAAGAGACCAAGGCACCTCTGGAAGGGATCTAAAAGATCAGAGTGCTGAGGGGCTTTGGCTTAGAGCTGCTAGAACATTAAATGGAGACCACTCTGTGATATCTCCTGCCTCCGTGTGGACTTCAGCATAGAGCTGGGATCCAGAGCAGGGTGTTTTTTAAGATTTCTCCTCTGAAAGAGGTGCTCTGCTGGTTGTGTGGTGGGAGCAGAGAGAGGGGGCAGCATGTGGGTGTCTCTGGGCTGTCCTTTCCAGCTGGGCAGTTACAGAGAGCATCTTGACCTGCTAGCAACCTCCGTTGGGGCATGGGGGAATTTGCAAGTTCTAATTCTTCAGCTTTGGATATTAGGAAAAAAAAAAGGCAGTGAGTTGGGGAATCACAAATTGAAGCTACATACGGCCCTGGGCCTTGCAATGGTGCTTTTTTAGGGGGCAGGACTGTTACACCTTTGCATGTAGAGAGCTTGGGGTGCTGCTGCTGCTGAAAGTCAGGAGCTTCAGCTGCCTTCCCCAGGAGAATACTCTCCTGGGCTGGTGCCTGAAAGACCCCCCCCAACACGTCAGAGCTGCATCTGCCCCCAAAATGGAGTTGGACAAGGATTTTATTTTCATTTTTTTGTAATTCCTTTATTACGAAGGTCTCCGAAGGTTACAGAAATGGCACCTCTGCAGTTGAGTCTTGTTCTGGGAGCAAGGATTAGATTGCTTCTCCTCTGCTTATGCCATGTAAAAATTGTTTTCATCTGTCTGCTGATGGGCTGCGGTGGAAAGCAGAGCACAGGGTGTATAACTGCAGAATTTGTCAGATAAACCAGTGCTTAAAATATCCCTCCTCACTGCATCCCATTACATCTCTTCTCCCTCTTGCCTTTCTCGTTCAGGATACTATTAACTCAATTGCTTTAGCTGCAGTTCTGCTTACAGCACAGCGTTAACTCAAAATAGAGCAACAGCTGCTTGAGATGCAACAAAATTCATCTCCACTTCCTATTAGCTGGAGGCCATGGGTCCACACTGGGAAGAAGGTAAAAAGCAATTCATATGGGAAAGCTGGAAAATTAAATCCCTTGTACCAAAGCGGGAGATTTAGACCACATGAGAATCCATTTACTCCAGCAATCCCTGCTGTCTTTCCTGATTTCCAGCAAGGATGTGATGACAGGGAGACGTTGGCTTGGAGGAGGCAGTCTTCATTCAGCTGCCCAGGTGAGCAGCGATTCAAAACTTAATATCAATTCAGTTCTCTTAATATAGCTTAGGCTGAATGGAGATATTTTTATTCTAAGGCTAAATGAGATGTTCTTAATGTCAGCTACTAAATTATCTCATGTAATCTAGTTGCTGCCTCCCACTGAAGCAATGACTCTGTGCTTGGGAGAGACACAATAATTTCCCTACGAATGTCTTCGGAGCAGTGTGACAGTGACCTCACTCTGAGACTCGTTGCAAAAGTGCTGGGTAGGTACCAGGAGCAAAAATCTCTTTCCCCAGCCCAGGGTAGACTCCAAGAGGCAGAACAATCCAGGTGAGGGACTGGGATGTCGGGCTGAGACCTATTGCTGGCTCTGCCACCCATCTGTGGAGGAATCCTTTCTTCACTTCGCTTTTAGCTCACTGTTACCAGCTTTTATTTAGATGGAGATCTCAATAATAGTATTTAGGGGCAGAAACTGGATGGGATGGACAGCTCTAGCTCAGGTTCAGGCTGGTAATTTAGGCAATGGTCACTAATTGTGCCCAGTTTCCACCCTCAGCAGAAGGTCTTGATGATGGAAGGAGAGAAGATGCTGTATTAAGAGTAAGCCTGAGCCTCCTTGTCTCCTCTGCCCAGATGGCAGCATTTCCCTCTTCTCTGGGGAAATCAGTATGAATCACTCAGTGTGGAGAAGTGATTCCTGCAAGACCTCCATCCACATCTTCCTCAGAGCACCTTCTCTCCTATGCCAAAGTATATCCTCCTGTAGCAATTAGGACAGAGCTGGGGCTACTTCAAGGAACATCCTTATCATCCTCAACAAGTTGCCAACCTTATGGCCTGAAATGACTCAATACCTTAAAAGAAGAATGTGAAGAAGGGTGTCCATCAAGGAGCTCATGCCTGCACAGAAGTGTTTTGCTGATGCTGCAAAACTTAATACACCTGTGCAAAAGGGCTATTAGGTCCTCCTAATGAATATGTAAGGCCAGGTGAAGTTATGTACTAGGCAGGTGGAATTATAAGAATCCTTTGCATATAAATACTGGGTGAATATCTCTGGTAAGGTGTGCTAGATTTGTGGATTTCCACCTAGGACCTGATGCTGAATAAAGCAATATCTCCTCTCTAAACTACTTCTGGTTTCGAGAGCTTGTATTTCAGGTAACATTGTGTTCAAGGAAGGTGGTTTATATCTGCTGGATTAACCACGTTATGGCCCTGCTAACACCCAGTTAAACCAGTGAGGGACAGAGCCCTTCTAACCCCCTCCACTTCCACTGGGCGAGGTTGTTCTCCAGGTTAGACAAAGCCTGGCTGGCAAGTTGCTGGAAAAAAAAAAGACTGGCCATGCTTTAGCCTTTGAAAAGTGGCTTGGGCTGAGCAAACCCAGGTAGCCCGGCGTTACTCCGGAGAGATTCAGGCTGGGGATATGCAGAGGGTGTTTAACATTCAGAGCAGCTCGTCGTGCTTCGTGCCTTACTGCTGCTGGGAGCCCAGGGAGGGCCACGAAGCTCCTCGTAAAAGAATAACAGCGTTTGGTAAAATAATCCTGGTGGCTTTACTCTTTGCATCTGAAATGATTGAGATCAGGTGCCACCTAGTGTAAACCCATTCTCTTAAATGCAGGTGTGACGCCATCCAGGCTCCTGTTATTTCTTCCTTTCCCCTGCTTTTGAGATGCAAGATGTAAAACCCACAACTGCCATAACAAAAGCAATTCAGCCCTTCCCCTGGGAGATCCTGCAGTAAAATCCTCACCAAGTGCCTGCTGGTGCTCTCTGCAGTGCTAAAGGCAGGACGAGCAGAAACACAGAGGTCTCGGACCTACTCCACCATCTATTCTGCAGCCCCGTGGGGGAA
>JAHREE010122474.1:0-12286 GCA_033628505.1 Tringa tobata | reverse complement strand
GGGACTGGAGCATCTCTCTGCTGAGGAAAGGCTGAGGGACCTGGGGCTGTTCAGCTGGAGAAGAGCAGACTGAGAGGGGATCCCATTGATGCTGAGCAATAGCTAAAGGGCGGGGGGCAAGAGGATGGGGCCAGACTCTTCTCAGTGGTCCCCGGGGACAGGACAAGGGGAAACAGGCACAAACTGGGACACGGGAAATTCCATCTCAACATGAGGAAGAACTTCTTTGCTGTGAGGGTGGCAGAGCCCTGGAAGAGGCTGCCCAGAGAGGGTGTGGAGTCTCCTTCTCTGGACATATTCAATACCACCTGGGCACGTTCCTTTCCAACCTGTTCTGGGTGACCCTGCTCTGGCAGGGGGTTGGATGGGACAATCTTCAGAGGACCCTTCCAACCCCACCATTCTGTGACTCTTGGTGCCCAAGGGCCCTGCAGCTCCCCAGCATGACAGGGATGGTGCTGCAGCACTGGTCAGCCCCACCACCGCCTCCCTGCCCCCCCTGGAACACCCATGTCTCACATCTCACCCTTGGACACATGGCTCATAGTCTGGAGGACATCAGGTGGTCAGTCTTTTTTTAAGGGCATGGAAATTATACATTGTTTGGGTTTATTTTCTAGCAGGCACTAGGACAGAAGATTATTTAACTTCACCTTCGCTTCATCTAAATGCAGATTGGAATGGAAGCAAGACTCTGAATAGCTTTTTGACAGGTGGGGGCAATCGCCTCTTGCTGCATGCAATTAAAAACTCATTAAAGCAGAGCTCATTTTCCTCATTATTTTAAGCACTTAAATAATCTTTACTGTTTAATATGACAAGACTGAGCAGATTGGGACAGATGCTTCCCTCTGGTCCTTCCCTCCAGACATTTACTCGTTCATTTTAATTTTGTAGCAAAGCTTTCGCCGCCCCGAGTGGGACCTGCCATCCCAGAACATCGTCCTTCGCTTGGCTGGACATCGAGTCCATCCACCACCGGGAGCTCAGGCACGAGGGCGTTGTGCTGGAGCCAGAACTGCAGAACAATTATTAGGCACAAGTGCTTTCAAGTGGCTGAAAACTGATTTCCCGAAGGTTTGAGGAAATTCTGTGCAGTGCCACGACCCATCTCTGCTCTGCCCGGGTCCTCTCCTCAGAGACCACCATGGTATGACCGGTCCTCTAAGAAAGGACAAGCCAGGAAGGTTTTTATTCCCTCTTTCTCCTTCAATTAACACAGATGGAGAGAAGCAGCCAGAAAGCCACACTGCTATGGAGAACTGCAAGATGAAGCTTCACTTTAGCAAATACAGATCAGTTTCCCAGGGACATCCTTCCACTCGTGGCTCTGACTGGAGCCACCACATCTCCCCCAGCATTGCAGAAGCAGCCCTGGGATGCAAAGCCAGGTTTGTGAGGCTGAGCCCTTGACGTACCCACTTGTATCTGAGGATGCTGTGACCATCTGCTCCCCTCCCAGGCTCCAACCTGGTCTTTATCTCCTGTAACCTGCCCAAGCCATAACCACCCGTATTGATCATCATCTGGTTGTGATGGCTGCACCTGGCTCAAGGGTGGTTTTAGGGGAGGCAGATAACACAGTAGCCAAAGGCTAACAGGAGCAATGCTGGTGCTGTGGTCAATGTGCAAATATGATTACGGATCAATCATCGTACCCCCATCAATAGTCAACAGCCCAAGAGCCCTTGGAGCTCTGCTGCATGGCAGGGGCTGCAACCAGGATCTCCCCTTGAGAAGGGACACATTCCAAGGTTATTCCTCGAGGTGAAGAGATTCCTTGCCGCAACAGATCCTCAGCAAGTGACTAACAGCAGGCTAAACTTTGAAATCTTAGCTGAGTGATATAAAGGACTGATTGTGCATGTATAATCCTTTAGACACAAACCGTTGACCAAGTCTGGGACTAGGATTGGATCCGGCTGCACCAGACTCCTCTCTGAGAAGGAGTTTAGGAAACTGGGGGGTCCTTTCTGAACCTCAACTCAACGGGAGGGTCTCCCTGACAGCTCTGTCTGACCCTGTCCTCTGAGCAGTAAATGACCCAGTGTGCTGCTGTGCCATCCGATCTTGTTAAACCACTGTCACACTTACCATCAAACTTTGTTAAATCCCTGTTTTATATCAACGAACGCGTGGCTGCTTCTCTCTGTGAGTGAAGCGCGTGGCTCCATCCGCGACAGACACGTGGACACAGCCACAATTAAAGGCCCAAGTGTGCCCAGATGCTCCATCATGCAGTGACTGAAGGTCCATCCCGGGTTCCTGTGCCCTCACACTAATGGGAGCCTACACCACATCCCACTTGTGTAGCTCTGAACAAGCTCTTCACCTACATTTCGCTTCAAAACCCTTTTGCCCCTTTGGTTTAAGAAGGAATATAAATGGCAAAATACCACAAAACACCACAATCGTCTGGCTTTTAAAACAAAAAGAGGGTATCATTGCAAAAAGATGAGTCGCACCTTCTAAATCTTAAATATAACAAGCAACTTCATACAACTGTGACAGTGACATTATGGCATTAAAACAAACTAAGACAATAAAATTGAGGCGTATTTAATGACCACATGACTGCTTCTTCCTTGACTTGGGTTTTACACGAGGGTAATCAAGGCTAATTTCTATTGGCTTAAATAAGAGAATAGGGTCCCACAGAGTTACGCCGCTGTAAGATACTCATGTAAATGAGAACAAGTATTAAGCCCTGCAAGAATCTAAATCTCCATCCACTCCACCCCATGAGCCTCCCCCGAGCAACAGGGGATTAGCTACATTCATTTTAAAATGAACGTCATTTATCTCAAGTATTTAACCAGGAAATCCTGCTGAGAAGAGCCTCATTTTCTGGCAGATGCTTTGCGGCGTCTTGTAATATTTTTTTGTTTATTTGCTCCGAGCAGGACCTGGTCTTTGGCTTTTTAACCCAACCCACTGGGGTTTGAATGAAAAACAAGACAAGCTAAGCCCTACCCACATGCCAAGCAGATTCTTCAATACTCTTCATTCTCAAAGGAACACAAGAAATTGCTTTTAATGAAAAATATCACGTCTTTTAGGAAAAATTCCCAGGTCACAAGTGCTGTGTGAACACCACAACTGCTTGGGCTGGACTGAAGGCCAGTTACACACTGGTAGGAGCTTTTGTCCAAGTGAAGATCAGCACAGAGTGCATGGAAGAGAACAGCAACAGCAGTAATTAATGATATGAATCCACCTCAACCCTGCCTGTCTCCATTTGAGTCCGAATTTAACTCCCAACTTCATGCACTATTTTATCAAGCATCTCTTTGAATGCTGTGGGATTATACCTACATCATCGCTCTGCTTACGTACACTTTGCCTACACAACCACAACCCCCCAGGCTTTGGGGGGTACGATGCAGCCCATCTTCTGCTGTTCTCCTTTGCAGGGAGGGAGATCTGTTGTTCACCTTTCAGTTCAGAGCGGTCAAAACATCACAGGGAAAGAGAGCCCAGCTCTTTTCTTCACCCTGCAGGCACACCGATGAAGCACCTTGAAGCCTTCTCCACTCCTGTTTGCTCAACAACGTGGCTCAGGTGGCTCCAAAACCACTGCAGTGACCATCCACATCATGGATCTCTTATCGTCCTGCCATAAGAGAAGGCTGATCTCCTGGGTAGGGTGTTGGACAGGAGCTTTGCCAGCCAAGATTAAAGGTGATCAGATGAAAACAAGGTGGCTGCAGAGCACACAGCTGAACACAGAGAAGGGTAACCTGCTCCTTTAGTTAGGTCAGACCATGGGATAAGAACCTGAGTGCAGACACAGCAGCAACACAGAACCACAGAATGGTGGGATTGGAAGGGACCTCTGGAGATCATCCAGTCCAACTCCCTGCTAGAGCAGGGTCACTCAGACCAGATTGGACAGGAACGTGTCCAGGTGGGTTTGAATATGTCCAGAGAAGGAGACTCCACCACCTCTCTGGGCAGCCTCTGCCAGGGCTCTGCCACCCTCACAGCAAAGAAGTTCTTCCTCATGTTGAGATGGAATTTCCCGTGTCCCAGTTTGTGCCCGTTGCCCCTTGTCCTGACCCCTCTTCCCACTGAGAAGAGTCTGGCTCCATCCTCTTGCCACCCACCCTTTAGCTACTGCTCAGCACCAATGAGATCCCCTCCCAGTCTGCTCTTCTCCAGCTGAACAGCCCCAGGTCCCTCAGCCTTTTCTCAGCAGAGAGATGCTCCAGTCCCTTGAACATCTTCGTAGCCCCTGCTGGGCTCTCTCCAACAGTTCCCTGTCCTTCTGGAACTGGGGAGGCCCAGAACTGGACACAATAAATACCATCGTCTCCAGCAGTGTGAGTCTCCACCCCACCATCAAGCAATCCACACTTCAGAAAAGGTCAACCAAGTCAGGAATGTGTCCGTAAGGTGACATCCCCTCTGCCAGCTTCTCCTGTCCATACCTGGCTGGACTCTCACTTCCCTGAGCAACACAACTCGTTGTCCATCAGCCACCCTAGAACACGCCACTCACTCCTTCTGGAGTGATTCCACGCTTGAGGTGAGAAGCCAGGTAAATTCCCTGACATTTCCAAGTCACAGAGAGAGTGCAGCAAGAGGAGGAAGCCATTGCATCTCCCCACCCAGCCAAACCTTCCACACTTCTGCTGGTCAGCAGGAACCAGCAGATAAAACTACGTGAAACAAGTAAGGCCACTGACTGGGTTAACACCGCGTTGAGCGTGAGCTACTTGCCTTCTGCAGAGCACCAAGTGCCCACCTTTTGGAACATCACACTCCCTCTGAAAAGACAAGGAAGAAAAAGCAATTGTGTTGAAAAATCCCTTGCTCTCACATAAAGACATCCCATATGCAAATCTGTGAACGAGACCTTTCGTTCAGCTTAGGGTCTGTTTGACTTGCTTGACTCACGTCAAGCAAAGCCACTACAAAAATTTGTGACTTTTAACAGGGATGAAAATGCTGTTTAAACCCCCAAATTTGGGCCAGCAAAGATCTGCACCATTTGTTTCGGACAGTGGTGAAGGGCACTGCCAGCCCCGCTGCTCGCGATGGGGCGCTCCGTACTTCGGGGATACGAACCCTGCTCCCCCGTCTTCAAAATGACGATAAGGGGACAGCACAGCCTTATTTCAAAGCTCAAATAAATGGGAAAAAAAGGGAGACTATTTCAGAGCCTGCCAGTGAATGAGGTGGAGCAACACCCTGACAATTCGTTTCTGCTGCTGAAGCTGAAAAGGAATGAGTGTGTTTTCTCGCCCTCGGCTGCTGCCTTCTCTCCGGCGGGGCTGAGCTGCTGTCAGACATTGCTGTGTGATTCCGAGAGCTCTGGAAAAATCATCCTCCCTCCACTAGGCTGGAAAAAAAGAACAAACTGTAGATGATGTTTTTTGGATTCTGAGTGTACAGATGGCAATGAAGCTGTGAAAGGCTGCGCTGAAGTTTTCGGTGAGAGCTGTGAC
The DNA here is from genome assembly GCA_033628505.1 of Tringa tobata. Taxonomy (NCBI): domain Eukaryota; kingdom Metazoa; phylum Chordata; class Aves; order Charadriiformes; family Scolopacidae; genus Tringa; species Tringa tobata. The sequence continues at coordinate 6,836 of JAHREE010122474.1, read as the reverse complement.
CAGGGAAGGGAAGACTTTCCTCATCGCTCCCAAATAAGTACAGCAATTAGCAGAGATGAGGGAGAGATGTGGCATCCTTTCAGAAGGCTTAAACCTGAATTTCCCTGTGTCCCCAAGGTCTGCTCTTGGGATTGGAAAGGCAAGAAAGCTCCCCACACACCAACCACAGATTGCTCCTGTGCCCATAGCACAGGTACAATGCTAAACCCTTCACAGAAGCAGAAACAGGACCAGGTTGGACGGGGCTTTAAGCAACCTGGTCTAGTGGGAAGTGTCTCTGCCCATGGCAGGGGGGTTGGAATTTGATAATCTTTAAGGTCCCTTCCAACTCTAATCATTCTGTGATTCTAAACTCAGGCGTGAGAGGTTCTGGCCCTTTGCTTGAAGGCACCATGATCAGACAAGGCTCAGCATCACAGCAGACAATTCCATCTCCAGAACTTCACTCACCCACTGTAATATTTCATAAAAAATGCCAATTAGATCAAAGCATCACACTTGCAAATTTACTTAAGTAACATTAAACAGCATATACCTTTTAAAGAAACACAAAAACCCACACTACTGCAACTCACACGCATATCAGTCCACGAGAAGAACCAACACCCCCCAACAGCACGTGGCCATTGGGTGCCCCTCTGCCTTTCTTGCCCCCTTTAGGCTCCCTTTGCTGATGGTGGCAGGGACAGGAGCGATGCTGGACTCCCAGCCACACCACAGCACTACGTGGTTTTTGGGAATGTCCTGCAGCCCCTCTCTGCCTCAGTTCCTTTTGCAAAGATGGGAAAGTGCTCAATCCACATCCCTTCCTCGGAGAACGTCCTCGCTGGGTGAGACCCAACAAGTGCTTTGAAGCACTTGGAAAGCAAAGGCCACATCTTCTGCTGAAGCAAGAGCCTGTCCCAGCTGGAAGAGAGCCAGCAGTACATCTTGACTGCCCTGGGACTGACTCTACAACCACCTCTTCTTCCCCATTTCCCTGGCAGCCAGAGGCAGGATTTTTCCAGGGAAAAGCCCCTGGGTGAGCAGAGCTCCACATTGCTGGGAAACCACCACCGCAAGGCTGGATCCTTCCCCTGGCAGAAGGAACGCAGCCCTCCGCCTTGGAGGAGACAGATGTTCGCCCTGGAGAGTGCTCAGAAACATTGATTAACTTACACCTGATTCATTTTACTAATTAAAGTCGCTACACATGACAGAGCAGCCTAAGTAGGACGTACAGCGACAGCCTCGTGCTGCCATGCACACCCATCTCTGCCTCCGCGCGTGCTGAAGGAAAGGATCTTGTACTATCAAGGCTGGAGTAAGAGCCAGGAGATGGAAGGTGGGAATGGTCCCACAGGAGCACTCCTCCTGGTAGATTCCACTACAGGAAGGACATTGAGGTGCTGGAGCATGTCCAGAGGAGAGCCACCAAGCTGGTGAGGGGTCTGGAGAACAAGTCATAGGAGGAGAAGCTGAGGGAACCGGGCATGTCTAGTTTGGAGAAGAGGAGGCTGAGGAGGGACCTCATTGCCCTCTACAACTCCCTGAAAGGAGGGTGTAGAGAGGTGGGGGTTGGCCTCTTCTCCCAAGGGAATAATGACAGGACCAGAGGAAATGGTGTGAAGTTGGGGCAGGGGAGGTTGAGATTAGATATGAGGAAGAATGACTTTCCTGAGAAGGTGGTCAGGCACTGGAACAGCCTGCCCAGGGAGGTGGTGGAGTCACCATCCCTGGAGGGATTTAAGAAATGTGTAGACGTGGCTCTTCAGGGCATGCTCTAGTGCCGAGATCATTGGTTTGTGGGTGGGTGTGATGTGGTGGGGTGTTGTGTGTGGTGTTGGTTTGGGGTTTTTTTGTTTGGTTTTTTTTTGGTTGGACTTGATGATCTCAGAGGTCCCTTCCAACCATGATGCTTCTGTGATTCTGTTTTACCTGAGGAATATAAAACAGTCTGATAAACACTGTAAAACTGAGGGTTTTTTCCCCAAACCATACTCAAAATCTGATTTTTTATTAAGCTATCAACTTCAGCAGTGCACTTGGAGAGAAAGAGACCTCTCAATACTGATTATATCTAAACCTTTGGGTTTTGTTTCGTAAGGAAATTGCAGCAAACTCCAGGTTTTTTTCTTCAAAGCAGCAGCAAATAAAGGTTTAAAAAAAAAAAAAAAAAAGGGAAGAGAAAGAAAGTCCAGAAGTAACAGAGCTGCAGAAATAGAGACGTGCTGCTCTGCAGGGGAGCTGCTGGGTGAAAATGCTGGTAGTGATTCTTCACAGAACACTTTGTAATGTGCCTTTTTTACATTCTCTATACACTAAACTGATTAATCCCAAGATAAAGAACCTCCTGCCCTGCTGTATCTCACAGGCTCCTGTTCGGAGCTCTTCCAGCCCCAGAGGGTAACATTTCCCTGTTTTGCACAGCCTGACAAACAGCACATCAATAACCCAGACATCATCACCCTTTCCCCCCTGCAGAATTCAAGGCCAGGATGGGAAGAATAATATCACAAACTACCAGCTTCTCCTAGAACACTTTGTTTAAAATGTTGGTTGGCATAAAAGAAGGAATATCTGTTTATCAGTCTCAGCTTTCATGAGAAATACAAAAGGGATCAGTGGGTTAGGATTCCGTTGGGCAGAAATTGATGCTGGTTGGTACAAAGCTTGTTTTTCAGAGCACTGAAGACTAGTCCAAATGCACACATAAAATATTAGAAATCTGGCTAATTAGAAATCTGCCTAACTAATCCTAACTTTAAAAACATGAGATAAAGTTCCTTATCCGTCACTGAAACCTCTGGAAGACTTGCATTTACTCGTATAAATTTAAGACTGGGAGGGGAGAGGAAATGGAAGGAAAAAAGTAAAATACTGATGGAAAAAAAATAAAATAGCTCCACGCAGCTCACCTTGACCTCCACGAAGTCTGGTTTCCCGAGGGCTATCAGCTCAGCATAGGCTTTGAGCTCATCCACGTTCCAAGCTTTCACCAGTGTCAGCCTATAAACAGTGCGCTGTTGCTGAAATAAAGGAAAAGTTACGTTAAAAGCACGTTCTGACACGGGGAGGATGTTCCAGCCTTCCATGAAGATTCAAATAGGAAAAAAAAAAAAAAATCATTAATGTATTCCAAGAACTCAGGGGCTAAAGCAAACCAGACCCAAATCAGGAGCCCCATCACTTGTTTCAAGAAAGCCACTTGCAGCATCCGTGAGTTGAGGCACCTTTTGCCGTAGAAAGACTTATCTTCCCTCTCTATATCCCAGGCACTTTGTCTTTACAGGAGCTTTAACTTAATGGGGGAAATAAGCAGGAAGTTTATCAGTCTCTGCTTTGCTTCCCCAGGCATAAAATCTCACCATTAGTTGCTCTACAGATATTTTATCTCCTCCAACTGGATCAGCTGGCATTGGTGACTCCTGGACAGGAGGAAGGAGAAGAGACTGACCATTGTCTGCCCCATCTGCGAATTATTCCAGCACATTAGACGCGATATCGCAGAGAAAAGGCTCTCCTGCCACCAGTCACACACAACGTTTTATGGGAGGCACAAAGTGACAATTAAAATCACAACTGGGAAATGGTGAAAATACCCTGCTGATGATCTAGGTCTATAAAAAGCGTGATGCAAACCATTAGGAACTAACAAGGTGGCTCCAGCGCTAAGGACTATAAGAGCATCCTCCAGCCCTTGGTACCCCCTGCAGAAGGGTGGCCGTATTTCTGCCCGGCTGCATCCCCCCACAGATCTGTCCTCTCCATCCCACAGCTCCTGGCCACACCAGTGCCTCTCCAGGACGCCCAGACCTGACCTGTGTCTGTGCACAGCTGTAGACCGCTCCCAGGACTTCTTTCCATGGAGTTCCTCTGATTTTCCCTCCAAGGGCTGCTCACCAGAGAAGCTACTGGTGACAAAGGGACCTCTACTATCAATATAAGCACTTGGCCATGGAACCAGTCCAGAACCCTTACATCTGCTCATTTCCATCCTTCCCTTCACCTTCCACTAACGTTTTATTTCACTCATCTCCAGAATTTATTTATAGAGTAAACTTCCAGCAAAATTGTTTTTTGAATTAACTCCTTTTCCTCCCTTGGCATGCTGCAGACTGAAAATGTGACAAAAGCACCAGTTTAGGCAGAGCATAAAGGAGCACCACAACAAACCCATAGCACCCCAAGCCAAGGGTGAATGGTCTGAAACTGAAAGAGGGGAGATTGAGATGAGATCTCGGGAAGAAATTCTTCGGTGTGAGGGTGGTGAGAGCCTGGCCCAGGTTGCCCAGAGAAGCTGTGGCTGCCCCATCCCTGGAGGGGTTCAAGGCCAGGTTGGAGGGGGCTTGGAGCAACCTGGTGTGGTGGGAGGTGTCCCTGCCCAGGGCAGGGTGGGGGAAGCAGGTGATCTTTAAGGTCCTTTCCAACCCAAACCATTCTATGGTTCTAAGAACTAAACCCAAAGCAGAAGTGTCCCAATGCCTGTTGTCCATCGTCTTGGGAACCTGAAGCACCAGGGACACCTACAAAGTTCTCTGTGGGATAAACATGAGGGAGGATTTGATACCTACATGCAGTCAGCATTTTGAGAAAGTAAGTTAGAGATGGAGCTTCTTTTTTTTAAAAAAGTCTGTAAAGAGTAAATTCAAAGAATTGAGAGAATGATTATTGAAGGGTTATTATTACAAGACTTAAAATACCTGGCCTCTGCTTTACACATCGTTTACAAGCACACGCTTAAGAACCAGAGACTGCAGCTTCTACGACTTGAATGTACTGGTCAAAGAAAGGTTCAGGTCAAGAGACAACAGGCAATATGAAATCTACAGTTAATTGTAAGAGAAAAACAATGGAGGAATTAATATAAAAATAAACACACCATTTGCTGTGTAACAGGGAAAGAAGAAACTAGAGGGAAAGAGGAAAAACTCTGTTGCGTGCAGGTCTGTCAATCGTCTGAAGTGATTAGATACCCAATTAATCAAGAAATGTCTCCCCAAAGGTCAGCTCACAGCAGTAAACAAATGCAGGCAACTTCCAGGCAACGGTAAATAAAAATCATATTTTTAATACCAGCCCCTACCAAAGGCTGCTGATCCAGACCCAGCCCTCGGACTGGGAGGTTGGGTCCTCAGGGCAGTCATGGGAGTGGGGAATCCACCAAGAAGGGACGCCTTTTGGGGCATCTCTTTGTTGGTTTTGGCAGGATGGTTTTGTGTTAAAATTAAGAGCAGATTTCTGGACGTCGCTGTCACGCTTAGAAAACGTGGCCTGGCAAAGCACAGGACAGGGCAGGCTGACACATCCAGCCCCAACAGCAGCCCCACTGCTGGTGGAAGGGTGTCCAACAGAGGAGAAGAGAAAAAAAGAGAAAAAAGAAAACCTTTCAACCTCAGTAACGTGGAGACGTAAAACTCAGGAAATCCATTTGTGGGTGGTGGGATGAAAGTCTCAGAAAATCCACTTGATCTTCAGACAGCGGATACGCGCTGTTTAGGGAGTTTGAACATGACACACAGATAAGAAAGAGACTGGACCAGGCAGAAACTGGTCTCAAGCTGGAATGAAGGGAAAAGAATAACATCAACAGATGCACAGAAAGCTCCTATAGACTAATTAAAATGATTTATACCTAGCCCAAGCGTGAGGTTTATCACTAGAGCTTTGCATGTCACCTCTGCTGAACAGCAAGGGCAAAGTCTTCAGGTAACTGAAGTGCCAGGAGTTCAGGAGGGCACTGACCACCCTAAGGGACACACATGTGACAAGTGTCACTTGTGGTACTGCCACATTGCTTGGAGCAAGCTTAGGAAATGCCACCAAGCGTTCTCCCAAAGTTCAATTCCTTTATGAGATCTCCAAAAGGGTAGAAAACATTTTCTAACAGCATCTTCGGAGCAAAATCTGAAGTCAACTTATTAGAGAGGGAGATGACTCGGGGAGTGCCATGCTGTGATTTCAAGAGGACCACTCTCTGGTTTTGGGGACACACACTGGTACCTCCCTCCATCCCTGCTGGCAGAGGACTGTGCCACACATCCACACCCCAGAGGAGACCACACTGGAGGGGACCGCCTACTGGTCACGTTTCTTGTCAAAATGTAGTGGAAGCAACGTATTTTTTTAAAAATCCAAGTCTATTCCATTAAAAATGGATGAAATCAGACTGCAAAGATTAATGCATGTGGTTATTAAAGAATTAACAAATACACACTTGGTTCTTACTCACCAGTCCCCAGCCCTATGCTTATGGGCATCTTTGGGACTTCTCCTCCCGGGACAGCTCTCCAGAAGTCAGCATGGCAGGAGGTTTCTCCCTAGTTCTTACACACGTGGCTCAACCCTCCACCGACACAGAAGACAGGGGTCTCCAGGGGTTCACAGACATGGGGCTGACCATACAGAGCCCTGCTTCCACCTGGGATCACAGGAGCAGCCTCCAAGACTTGATTTCTCTTATACACATCTGGTTCTTCCCCAAATGGTCCCTGCAGCTGCCAGAGCAGATGGAGCAGGTTCAGGGAAGGCCACAAAACACTGACACCACTGGAAGAGCTGCCCTGCTTCCCAGTAGTCGCCACCGATACAAAGGCAGGTTGATGTGAAAGCTGGTGTGAAGACACGTAGCCACCAAGAGCTGCTGAAGGACACACACTCAGGCAGACGTGACCAAAACCCAATGGGACCAGCAAGAATTTTGCAAAAATACAACCACTTCCAATGCTGGGAGAGGACATCCATGGGCAATGACGACCATTACGCAGTCTGCCAGCCTTCCCTCTCCTTCCCTCTGGTGCCTGAAGTCACTTGTCACCTTGCAAGCCAAGGTGGGGACACCCTCTGCCCAGCATCTC
>JAHREE010122472.1:0-12350 GCA_033628505.1 Tringa tobata | reverse complement strand
AGGATGATGTTCTTCATCGTGGGGAGGAGGAGCAGAAAGGGGATGTTGGTGCTCCTCTTGGGGAGGAGGATGTGGAAAATCATGGGAAGGAAGAGGGGAGTGGTGATGTCCACCATGAGAAGGAGGTGGAGGACAATGGTGTGGCAGGTGAAGGTGGTGATGTGGTCGACCGTGGGGGCGAGGAGGAGCAGGTCCTTCATGGCTATCTTGATGTTCTTTGTTGAAACCATGGTTATGCTCAGAGTCTTCAGGTCTGGATTGAGAAGAGGGTGGACATCCATGTCTGTGATGATGCCTGTGGTGATGCCTGTGATGATGTCTGTGACCAGAATGATGATGGGGATGGGGGTGTCCCAGAGTTGAATGTCTGCATCTTTGCCCACGGTGATGCCGCTGTTTATAGAAACACCAGGGGAGGAAATATTAAGTGCAATGTTAATAGGACAGAAGAAAGTGGTGAGAAAGAGAGGGAGGTGGGAGTTAGTAGGTTTGCATTTACAGTTCTGGTGATCTGTAAGAAACGAAACCTGTGGTTTTTTCAAGGTAGAAGAGAAGGGGTAGATGATAAAATGCCAAATTACTGAAAATCATCTGGAAATACTACGCCATAACAAAATTAAATAATATAACCAACTGAGCCCAATTTGTGATGAATCAAAACAAACTAAAACCCACACTGGAGTAGCTGTTGTTGAACAAACTGGAACACCAGCAGTGATACAGATCATCTCCCCTCCTCCTGCTTTCTAAAACTTGTTTGCAAGTTTGCCGGTGTCTACTCACTTTAACTCAGGAGTATGATTGGACTGAGAGGAGACATCCTTGGAGGGAGTATTAGGGGCAGCTCAAGTCAAAAGCCAATCTGTCCTGACCTGCTGTGTCACCCTCAGGTGACAATACAGGGACACAAAGAGCCACTGCAATGGTCTGTCACTCTGGGGTAGGTGAGGCTGGTGTGTCCTGCAGGGACAGAGCCAGGGGGTGTTCAGTGCGGGAGTATGTACCCAGTGATGGTAGATCTCACAGCTTATATCTGTTCCATCAGGCCCATCCGCATCACTGGTAATTCTCGCCTTGCAGAATCCCACGTGCTAAGCAAGAGAAAAGAAAAAAACAAAACAATGCACGTCTGGGTCCTTGTGATGGAATTAACAGAAGCTCCTGAAAGTTCAACATTTAAAAGTTGGGCTACTTCCTTCCATACCTAAGTATGTTTAATTAATTGGATCTTGAGCTTTCTGACCAGGGATAGTTGCCAGTCATTAACAGTGACTAAAATATAGGCTATTTTTGAGTGTTCTTGACTGTGAAGACCACTTTGCCATGTGTGTCCAGTGGACTACTGCTCTCCATCTTACTTCTCTTTTGATGTCTGTAAGAAACTGCTCCGCTCCAGATGCCTCCAAAACGAGTACCCTGGGAGTCGCTGATTTTTATTCCTTTTTTTCCATCTTTGCTTGTCAAACATCTATGCTGAAATTTTGCTCAAAGTCCTCAAAACTGGACACTGAGTAGCTGTGTGTTTCAGCCAAAGCTCAGGGGAGAGTTTTCTTCCCTATTTATTTTTTGTTGAAATCTCTTAGCATTGCTTCCCTTAGCGTCCCGGTTGCGGTGACTGTCACCCGCTGCCCAGTCACTGCGTGGGGAGTTGCTCACGTGGAAGAGCATGGAACTAGGGGGTTCTGTGTGTGCTCTCTCTAGGGGATGCTTTATCTTGATATGGGCTTGGGCCGTTAGTAGCCAGTTGGGATCAGCAACTACAAATGTTAATAGCATCTTACACACACCCCCAGTGGTGGCAGCATCAAGAACAGAGCTCAAAACTTCTAACTATCTGGCTTGTGCTTCATTCTAGTGAACTTTTGGCTTTTATTTTGATTATGGATTTTTACTAATATATTTTTATTTATATTATATATTATTATTATTTATTATATTCCTTCAATTCCATTTCTGGGGAATAATTTATTGTGAAATTAGGATCTTGCCTAGTTGTTTATTTGGTGTAGACTACTACTGTAGTGGGAAGGTGGGGTGAGGAGAGTACTCTGACAGTGATCTGCAGACAAGCCTGAATTATTCCACTCTCCATTCCCCTGCAGCAGTGGGAAACAAAAGTAACCCTGGGCTTTTGTGCACTTTTTTCAAGATCTATGACTCATGTTTGTGTAAAAGTATGAAATAGCCTGAATGATTTCCTAGGAATGGCCACAACTGGAACATGAATGCCAGACCCAAATGGAGTAACTCAGCCCTGGGTCTGTAATACACCACTCCAATTAGGTTAGATTTGAGAGTTCAAACTGGCTCCTTTTTCAATGGAAAGGAGCAGCTGCAAAATTAGGATCTGGACTAGGACATTCTGGATTTTTAATTTTGAGATGGGTGCATGCTTATAAGAAACATTTGGAAACATCGTGGGAAGGTCTTCCTGGTGCCCCCCGTTTACCAGTTCTCGTTGTAAGATTTACTTACAGCTTGCCAGTCGTCCAGAAAATCACATTCCTGCACCTCATCTGCTGCTTCTGCCAGTTTGGAACAGTTGGTCTCTTTTATAGAGAATCCTAAAATGTAACCTTCATGGGAGGCAGTCTGAAAGCAAGAGGTCAGACAAGAAGTGGTAACCAGGTGTATTTAAAGCCCTAGAATTTTAAAAACAACCATACTTCATATTGTCAAAATCCTGTCTACCTCGTGCTTTCTTTACCTGTGCTGTTCAAATGTTCAATGGTCCCATAGTTTTAGAGCTGCTCACAAAATTTTGTCATTTATAAGTAATTCTAGGACAAAATACCACTTTACCATCTTTAAAATCTTTTCAACTTTGTCCACGTTGAAGTAGTTTGTGTGGTTACTTTCCCTGTTGAATTTCTCCAGGGCCTTTGCAGCAATATCTTTATGTTGCTCGGTGACTTCTAAGGCTTCAACTTTCTCAGGGCAATCTTTGCAGTCTAATAGATCAGGAGGAACTGTGAGAACAGAGAATTACTAATATTGCAATGGGCAGTAATGCTCTTGGGAGTGTGATGTACCTTTAACAGGAACTCATAATAGGAAACTGAAATGCAAGTGAAATACCTATCCCTCACAAATACGGATTTGTCCTGTAATGTGAAAAAAACCCAAACCTGTGAAAAGGAACATTCTTATAAATCTTTTAGCTCCCCCTTAGAGTCTTGCCACTCCAACCAGGCATTCTTTCCAAGTTTACTTTTTTTCTGATATTCATTGTGATGTTTTGGTGGACTGGAATGGAGCTATCATCTGACATTAATAAAGGCTGCTGTAGAAGAGTGGGGTAGCCTTAATTCTATTACTCATTCTTAACATTCCACTCGAATTATCTCAAATATGAATTGCAAGCAGATGAGTGAGTCTGTTAGGGTTCCCATACAAATACAAGGGTAATGCACAGACGGCTAATTTGGCACTAGGGCTGGTTTGAGGTATGTATGTGCTTACAGCAGGGGTTACTTTACCTGGACTTAATGTACAATTAAATCCGTATAGTTGAGGCCTCTTCAGCAGCTGCCTTGTATATGTGATGATCTTACACTGCCCATAGTCCTGAGAGGACAAAAGAATAGGTGATTATGATGTTATTTTCACTGGATTTAATTGGATATAGGTGATCATAGAAATTAGCCTTCTTTTAATGTATGGTAAGAATAACAGGTGTGGTCATTAATGGAATGTTTGATCTGCTACCAGTCAAAATTTGTGTTCAGATAAAATAGGATCACCCTCTACAAGAGCCTTTATTTTAATTCTCCGTTTGCTGGACTGAGTAGATGATGGAAATTCTAATAATTATTTCCAGTGAGATAATAGTAGCAGGGGAAGTTAGGGTGCCAGAGATATGCAGGGTTATGCAAATCTTTATCAAAAGGTGGAAGGACCTTTTCTTCCACTCCTTTTCCCCATCCTAACAAAAAGAGTAGAGGCCTTCTCTTGTCTCCTGGTGGCCTCCCTACTTTGTCTTGTGTGGCAGTGTCACCACTCTCCCGTTTAAGCGAAGTCGTGGAGGGGTAGTTCTCATCCCAGACCGTGTCACTGGTTTGCAACAATAAAGGCCGAGTATCACTCCATATCAGATGTGTGCTGACACTGCCAGCCTTTCACGTTCCACAAACACTATGACAGAAAACTGACAAAATATGGCACTGCTATCTCTGGCTAATACACTAGGAACATGCTTGAAAAAAGGATTTCTTACGCCCTTCAGTTGTCAGCAAATTATTAAACCATCAGTACTGCCACCAGCAGTGGAATGGGGCCTATGGCTCTTTTGAGACAACCAGTTAAATAAAGTTATGCTTATTTGAGGAGTCATCTCTTTTCCAGACCTTTAGCTTATGTCTGACAACTCTAGAATTCAGTACATTTTAATTTATAGTGAGCCATATTAAAGCCTAATCTTCACTTTGGGATTTTGTGGCACAGGCATTTCTGGGCAGGTCAGATGAAGCTCACGTTAATGCGTTACTGAGCTGTGACTCCTCCTGGGGCCGTTACTTGCCATGGGATAGGTGTCACTGTAGTCACAGGACTCCCAGTGTCTTCTGGACAACACAGAGCATTCTGTTTCCAGCACATCCAAAGTTAGGTAGAGGACTGAGAAATTTCCCTGGAAGAGAAGGGCAGGTAAAAAAGAGTTTGTATAAGAGAAGTTTGGTTTCAAAGGAACTTTTTTTTGGGAAATAGATACGTTTAATGCAGCTTCCCCAGTTCCCTATGAAGGTTTTTCTGAGCTGAGAAGCATAGAAAGAGTTCAGGCTGGAAGTGACCTCTGGAGGTCATCTCGTCCAGTGACTTGCTGAAGGTAAAGCTAACTTCAAAGATAGCTTCAGCTGAGTTCTATGTGTCACCTGGACAGATGTTCCACAGCCTCTCTGGTCTCCTCCAGTACTTACCCACTTTTTGCATGATTTTGGGGGGTTGTAAATCTAGTCTGAATTTCCCTTCCTGCAGCTTACAACTGTTACCTCTTACCCTGTTGTTGAGAACCCGTGAGAGGAGTCTGGCATCCATCAAGTAGGGAAAATGCCAGTGTTAAAACACTGCCATTCCCTCTCTGTGACTTTCACATAGAACACACTGGTCTATCAGGGAACTGTTGTCTGGGCAGCCAGGTACACAGCTACAGCCATTCCAGATGAACCCAGTGGCCAGAGCCTCCTCCAGAACTTTCCTTTCCTGGTTATTTTATTTCTCAGTTTATTCAGGGAGTGATGCAACAAAGCTGTAATAATCCCTGCAAAGTCAGGAGCCCTAGCTCTGACATTCTAGTGTGTTCTGTCTCCTGAGCAAGCAGGATGGAGAATCAGAATTTGAATTTTGCTGCCAGCATCATGGGATGTGGTGGTAAGAATTACCTGTGGCCCACAGAAACAGTTTTGTATTTTTCTGCAGGAAAAATGAATCTTAATTCACATTTGGAATGGATTATTTAAGCTTCATGCAGCCCCTGTATGGACATTCAGAATGAACACAGACGTATTTCATTTTGTCATTTAGATAAAATGATGCAAAGCCCTTCACTATGAATAAAGGTCCTCAGGTTTCATGAAATGTCATCCATTCAGATTCCTTTTTCAGAGTGTTTCTGTATAGATGAGACCTTGAGAAAGAATTACCGCAGTCTGCTGTAATGTTTTCATTAGTGAGAGCCCAGCAATGTCACGTTAAACACCGGGGTTGCTGTATGCGAATGTCCTGGCATTGTCTCTGTGTTTAAAGTAGGGGCTCAGTGATTTGCACAGAGACACGTGTTATTCAGTTCCAGAATCAGGGAAAGAATGGAGCTGCCCTGGGCACCCGTCCTGCTCACTGCCCTCGGGAGTGCTCTCTGCTGAGGGGTAGTTACCATTGCTGTGTGTCCTTGGTCTCTCTTAGCTCCTGGTTAAAGACATTCTGTATTCTTTTGCTTTTTCTGCTTTGGCATTTAGGCAGTCATTGAGAAAGGCTTATGTATCCTCTCTAGGAAACGGAAACAGAAATAGGAGGGGAAGAGGAAATGACTGATACAGATTCACTCTCCAGCCCTTCCCCGCGTTTGCAGAGCGGCATTTTCCTCTCCTTTGGCTTCCTCTGCCGTTTCCCCTTCCATCCAGTTATCCAGCTCTCTCCAAAATTCAGATAATAACAGAATTCCCATCTTGCAGGATACATTTTTCTAACTAATGTTAGACATTTGCAGATTAAAGAAACCCTCCAAATGTAAATTTTAATTGTAACATCCCAGACCTGAGAGCAGACCGGACAGATTAATTCCTGCTGGTGTACAGAGCTTTCAGAGCATCCCTTTCACCAGCATCCTGCCAGCCCAGAGAACAGAGGCTGTTCAGCGACTTTTGAAATCAAGCTTACGTACAATAAATCCTGCCCAAATGAATACTGAGATAGTGTAAATCAGAGGTGATGCACTGAGTTACACCAACATTTCTCTGTTAAAAGCAATAAACATAAGCTTTTAATGATCTGGCTCATTATTTTAAAATCACAGTCTAGTGTAAATCAGCCTTTCCATTGGTACTTACTAGGAGTAGTTTGTGTGCATCAGCAACACGGAACAACCCCAGAACGTAGCCATCTCCACGATGCCTGTTGACCAGATCCAGGGCCACCGCTGCTTCTGCTTCCACGGCGTTACAGTCGGCGGGGGCCAGGCTGGGGCCGGGCTGGGCACTGGAGCACGGCAGCAGGGCCAGGAGCAAAGCTGAAGCTAGAAGCAGCATTTTGTTTGCAGTGTGAGGTCACTCCTGCCCATGCTCTGATAGAGCCAGTTGTCTGCTTTTAAATCACAGTAGCCCCCCAAAGTTATAAATGAATGCTAAAAAGGCATGGTTTTATATAAATTTAGGTGGTGTGTCAGAGGGCCGTTACCTTGACCCTGGATTAACATTGGCAAACAGCAGGTAAATGATTATATAGTGATTGAGCAGATTTTTGAGGAAAATAGGCCTTATAATACTCTCTGCAGTACCCATCAAAGGGACGCTGTTTGTAATTCTTTAAGCAGGAGTTGTGCAATAGTGTTTTACTGTGAAAAATACTTCCAGCAGTGTGCTGCTGAGCCAGGCATCAGGAAGGTCCAGTTGATGTGTGCAGGTATTTTGCAATCTTTGTTTTCTGTTAACTATAAAAACAGTGAAAGAATGCTGAAATGTTTGTGGTCAAGTGACAGCTATGTCCATATCCCTGTGTTTACAGACCCTTACCCAGCGGAGAACTAGCGCACGGGAAACAGGGAGATGGCTCAGATGTGGAAAAGCTCAAGGTGCAGGTGCAGGCTGGTGCTCCATAGCTGCTCTGTGGGTACCTGCTGCTCTTCCAGCTGGAGAAAAGGGACAGCAGGGTCCTGTCAGCTTTCTGTCGTTCCTGAGCGGTATCCAGGGTGGGACAGACTGGTTCAATACCAATGTCATTAGGTATGGCATGAGAATGCCCTTGCATTGTCAGTCTGAGCAGTTCTGTAAGCTCTTTGGCTGTAGCAGCCTTCATGGACTTCTTTAGAGAATGGCTGGTAACTTTTTGTATTTATGAAAATAATTCGGTACCTACTAAATTCATACTTTTCACAGGATACACCCATGTCCTCTGCTGAGCAGAGAGGAGAAGATGTTGTTTCATTGTCCTAAAAATCTTTTATTTAGGATAGTTTAAGACATTCTTAAAAGACAGTAATCACTTGTCAGGGAGTGGCTGGAGTTTGAATACAAAATTCAAACTCTGAATAAGAAAATACATACATTCTACGTGAGTCCAAAATGACAAGATCAGACTGAGATGTGAAAATTTCCAAATCCTGGTTGGTGTGAAGGGTTGGATCAGCTGTAGAAAAAGCTGTGAGCGACATAATTGACTTGGGTTTACATGTTTGGCTTTGAACTTTTGCTCTGACTTATTTTTATGAGAAATGCTGGGGAATATAACGGGTAATCATCCTTAACACTTACATCATTTCGTTAATCCTTATTAAAAGAAAATAATAACATTTTTAGAATGCTTGGTATCTAAGAAATCACATTTTAGGCTGCATAGAGCTGAAGCAGTGGCTTTCTTTTACAGTTAGTTCAGGACACACAGTTCTCTGGTAGTGGATAAGCTAAATGGAGAATTTTACAATATTAGAACCCAGGGCACTCAAAACTAGTGTGAACCAGTTTAAAATGGATAAAAATAGTCCCCACACAATGGGAAGTGAACTTCTGGAACTTGTTGCCACAGAAAAACGTGGAGGCAGAGAGTAGTGGCAGGGTCAGCAATGGCTTAGTAAAGTTCACGGGCAGCAGGTCGTTCAGTGCTACTGGAAGGACCCAGCAGGTAAAGTGCTCTCTTAAATCCCCAGTACAATGGTCTGGGGACTGGAAAAGTACCAGGGCACTGGTTTGCAGGAGGGGCAGGTGGGATGCTTCTCCCAACCACGATTCTCCTTTGCCATGGTGAGAGATGAATACTGGGCTGACGCAGGAGGGCACTTCTTTTGTTTATGTTTTTATAATGTTTCATTATAATAATTCAGAATTTCCTCTGGAAGATTGAAAAAAAAAGTGGTGAAAGAATAAAGTATGAAAGTATAAATAATCAAAGACATTTGAAATACATCTCATCAGTTAAAAATTGTATTCCGAATCGCACCCCCATTCATTACTTATGATACTCTTTAATTTTTCAAATGGGCAGTCGTATTGCAGAGAGGCATTAGGTAATTTATAACGTAATTCCCCGTGTCATCCATTGTTTGCAGATTGCTTGTTCTTTTTTTCTCCTTTTGTTCTGTGCTGTTCATTGTGACACCCATCATTTTCTTGACAGTGGCTTATGTACTTTTTATGTATAAAATAGAAACACTATGAATAAACAGTAGAAAACGTACAATTTCTGCAAAATTGACTGCAGAAGTAAAAGGGAGATTCTGTTCCCACTGTAGAGAGTTCTGGCCTTGATTTCTTTGGAGAAGAAAGATTGGACTCTCTTATTGCAGTATGGTTGGACAAGCACTCCAGGCACAGTTAATTAAACACTGGTTGTACTTGAGTCAGTATAATGTATTTTTATCATTTCTTATCCAGTTTGATATCTTTTTTAATACTTATTGTGGTTTTATATTTATTGCTTGTCAGTTGTGTGGTTTGTTTTACTGAAGCTGTTTCTTCAAAGAGATAGCTGGCAGGAATAGGACTAGTTATCCAAACATGGCATTTCTCTTGACTACCTTGTCAAAAGCTTCTTTATCTCTATGGCTTTTCCCAAGGCTTGCCTTGCAATGGGAAAAGGTGATCCATATTCAGACTTTGAATAACTGGTAATAAACATCCAGCTTAAACCTCTCCCCAGAAATCTGTGAGAACACACCAAAAATTGGCTTATCTTCCCCACTTGAAAAACAGGGTATCAAATGTTTAATAAATAGAACTTTATTCTAGGGGGGAAAGAAAAAGAGAGCTGACATATAGAGGAGATAATATTCAATAAGTAATTACGTCTTCCCCAAAGTACAGCCATAACTATTAGAGATGTGTGTGATTCCTGGGCTGCTCTCTGCCCCCCACAGCAGCTGCGCTGGGGCTGGGGTATGGAATCGCGCAGCTCGGGCACTTCTGGGGTGGCAGGACCTTCTCCGTCTCGCAGCCCCTGCTGCTCTGCAGCT
The DNA here is from genome assembly GCA_033628505.1 of Tringa tobata. NCBI lineage: Eukaryota > Metazoa > Chordata > Aves > Charadriiformes > Scolopacidae > Tringa > Tringa tobata. The sequence continues at coordinate 2,698 of JAHREE010122472.1, read as the reverse complement.
GCTGTGGCTTCCTCTCCTGAGCAAGGCACAGCTAACAGACGCCTGTAGCTCCACTTGCTCACAGGAGAGCTCTTTGCTAACTTCTCTTTATGTTTTTTTAAGTCTGTGATGCCTCCCACCTTCAGACCAGGGTGGGCCTGATTTTACACCTTGCTGCAAAAAAAAAAATATAAAAAATTGTAGTTTTTGGGGTAGCTTCACATTTAACAGAAATGCCCCCAAGTATGATGGAAAAAGACCTCCCTCCTGGTCTGGTGGGAGGTGTCCCTGCCCACGGCAGGGGGGTTGGAACTCGATGATCTGTAAGGTCCCTTCCAACTCGAACCATTCTATGATTCTATGAAAAATATGTAAATGTGTCATGTCTTTCTTCATGCCCCATTGATACCTGCTGGCTGTGAACAGGGTGCCTTCTGATGCAAATGTAACGTTACACAGATTTGCTTGGGTTACAGTCTCCAGAGCAGCCCTCACAGCTCTGGCTGCCCCTCCCTGCCTGCAGCTTGTTTTTCTCTGCCAGCCACCAGTTTCTTATCAAACTTTTAGAAGCTTCATCATCTTCTCCATCGAATTCTGTTCAAACAGACCTTCAGTTCAGCAGCTGTTTGGCGGAGACGAGCTGCCAAGTGAGCAGGCTGACAGCCTAGCTACAAAAGTCTCACTGCTGAGGAGGCCTCGAGAGCTAACACAGGGAATGAAAAGGGTGTCAGTGTTCCTTCTCCTGTCCTCAGTGCCTTCGGCTGCAAATTATTTTTTGGAAAAAAACACCCTAATTGTAAGTTGATGACCTTACGGATATGGTGCAAGACTGACCTGTTGGCTGAGGGGCCTGAGAGCCTGGGGAAAAGGAATTTCATGTTAAGGATGGGGTCAGAGAAAGTTCCAAAGGATTTGACTCTTTCAGGGCTTGTGCCATTATACTGTTCTTAAATGTTAAGCTTTAACTCATGCTTACAAGTTGTAGTGCGTTAAGGGAAGTATCAGCAACTGTTGTGACTGTATAGTATTTATGATTATATCTAGAGGGAGGTCTCTAAAATCTACCTTTGCAATCAAAATGATATATGCATATTCCAAATACAGCTGCTTAACACGTATGGTCTCAGAGATGAAAAAGAAAATGTTTAACCGTGAAGTGTGTACAATGGGCAGGTTCTGATGTCAGACAAATAGAATTTGTAATTAACTTATTTTAGAAAAACCCTTGAGTTTTAAACCCATCTCGAGAAATTTGATGTCCGGGCCTTGCTTTTTAAAATCTTTTGATTGGCCAAGGGTGAGTGTAGGAGAGTGGTAGCTGAAAAATGTAACTAAATGCATAGCCAGTGTATGCATAAATCAGCCATCGTTTCTTGCTCTGTACCCTTGAAACGTTCATTCCCTTGGAATCACCATTCTGTGATTCTGTAAGGTTACTGCCCCTGTGTATTACATCTGCAGAATCAGCAGCAGGATTTGAGGTAGTGATGGCTGAACGGTATCAGCTGTTAATCACACCAATGCCACCTGGGAGCATATCCTGGGCATCCTGAGGACAGAGGAAAGACAGAAACTACCCATCTTCAGATCCTACTTGCAGTTTAAGCTATCAGTCTGGCAGGTTAGCTCCAGGCCTCAGTTCTGGTAAGCAGTGGTGGTGGCCTAGGTGACACTGAAAGCTGGGGACAGGCACTGCTGTCCCGGAGTGGCCACAGCAAATAAAATGCCCGTGGATGTGCACTGGCCACTGATGTTGCTGATCTGCTCTGCAGATACTCCTATCGCCTAGATAAACAGCCCTTCTGCTATTTATTTTCAAACCGTAGAACTCTTTGAACCCAAATCTCAGATCCAAGCTAGAGAAATTATTGATTCAAATGTCACTTCTGAGCCTTGTCTGGGAACAGGGTAAGCAATATCCAAACCGGACGCCGGGAGCTGCCGATCCAGACTTTCAGGTGTTCACTTTAACTCCCCGTCTGTGTTCGCCCCAGCAAAACTCATTTGTCTTCACTTGCTGCAATTTCTGTTCAATTTACCCTTGTGAGCAGCTGGAGTCAAGAGAGAAGTGGCTGAACTGGGGTAGGGGTTAGTGAACCTGCTCTCCTCCCCACTGCTCCTTTTGGGGAAGAGTCCGGCGCCGCACAAGGATATAAATCTCAGCAGTATCAGTGGTGGGGCAATGAGCAGTGTCCCTGCGGGAGGCAGGACACGCCGGTGGCCATAGGGAACCCCCAGCTGGCAAAGGGGAGACATCCCGAGGGCACCCTGGGCTGCTGGGATGTGCTGACTCGTAAAAAGGGGAATGCTGGCACAGCCGGGAGCTCGTGCTGCGGGAAGGGCTGGAGGGAATTCAAATTTTTGGTGAACTACCTGATTTTGAATTGTTTTCTCCTCTGAAATGAATGAGACCAAAATGTGTTGAAGTTTCTCATGATGTGGAATTGAAATGGAATTCTTTTTGGCTCAGCCGATGTGTTTCACACATCACTTTTGGGCTTATTTTAATCTTTGAAGCAAATAAATTACTCCTTTATATAAAATTTATGGTTTTAAGAGTTTTGCAAACTGAAAAAACAGATCTATTTGTTGTGAACATAACTCCATACAGTATTCAAATATTATTTCATCTCAACTTGAAAGAAAATAATACTTTTATTTACATTTTATTTATAATAATAAAATAATATATTTTAATCAAATTGTGTAATGCCAGAAT
>JAHREE010122471.1:0-11941 GCA_033628505.1 Tringa tobata | reverse complement strand
GTGAGAAGGGGACTTTACTCAGGAGGAACCTGAGGCTTAATGGACTCTTCTCCCAGGTAATACCCTGTACTGGTGCGAGTGTTTTGAGCTCTTCCCAGTGTGTAAGAAACAGGAGCTGTTGGACCCGTTTCCTGTAACACATGCATGAATATCTGAGGGCTGACTTCACCATGGTCCATTTTTGCATTCTCTAAAAAGCTCTGGTACTCCAGCCCTGTTTTATGCTGCAGTAACCAAGCTTACAGTGTTCACATCTATGTAATAAGGTAACACAGGATGCACTGAGTCCTACATAATCCGATCCCTTTATTCTTAGGGGGAAGAAGAGAACAGGGAATGGGAAGTTTCCCTGTTGCAGTAATGTTTTGGTTTCCCTAGAGCCTCCTCAACTCCCATCTAGTTGAGTGATAGTCTGCCCTCTCTGCCTGCCCGCCCAGGAGGCAAGAGACCCAGCAGCCCTGGAGAGCCACCATTGACGTGCTACAGAACAGGGTAGTTCCTGTGCTGCAGGGGAGTGGTCTGACTGTGCCTGTTTTAATATGGCTATTATTTTCTTCTCAGATTCTCCAAGTATTATGGATATTTCAATAACCTCAGAAACAGAAGAGAAAAAACCAAATGTTAATAACGTGCCAGACTATATTAGTGATATCCATACGTACCTTAGGGAAATGGAGGTGAGCTGCTGTCTCTTTTCTTCTTTGCATATAGCTTCTGGGGGAGAAATTTGGGTTTGAGAAACGCACCTAACCATTAGTTACTAATACAGTGACTAAATTAAGTCTTGCTAGAAATAGAGAAATAAGATGCTGCTGTGAACACAAGACTTGTTTCTTGTGATAAAGTTGATTGTGCTATGCACTGAACAGAAGCTGGAAAGCAAGATTATGGAAATACAGCTTACTGATTCTAGACTTAGCATTGTTTACTTCTGATCTGTTTAAAATGTGGTAAACAGAGTTTAAACAGTTGCTTCCCTTCTGGCACTTAGTCCAAACTCAATCCTATCTGTCTTCTAATCCAACAGGTGAAATGCAAGCCTAAAATGGGTTACATGAAGAAGCAACCTGATATCACAAACAGCATGCGGGCTATTCTTGTGGACTGGCTGGTGGAAGTTGGAGAAGAATACAAATTACAGAACGAAACCCTGCACTTAGCTGTGAATTATATTGATAGGTTTCTTTCTTCAATGTCTGTTTTGAGAGGAAAACTGCAGCTCGTGGGTACTGCAGCTATGCTGCTTGCATCGTAAGTGAAATGGCTTAATTTAGAATTCTACCCGCTGGTCTCATACAGATGGAAATCTTGCGGCTATCACACTTCTGTTGCTTATAGCCAGGCTGGCTCAGGAGGGCTTCACACTAGAACTAAAACCAGGCATTATCTGCCTAAAAGCTTGGCAGTTTGTATGGAACTCCTCAAGCAAGGTTCTAGGCTGGCTTTGTAGCTTGCCCTAATGTGAGGATTCATTATTTCCAGCTGCAGCAGCAGAAGGCCTATAAACAGTATGTAAGAGGATATGCACAAGGCATGTGAAAATAAAGTTTTGCTTGCACCAATTATTAGTTTAGGGACTTGTTCTGGAATTTCAGTGCCTCTTGAGTCCCAAATTGTTTAGTGCTAAAATATCAGCCTATGGTAGCTCTGTAATTTCAAATTCTGCTGATTCAAGAGCTATGGAACCAAGTGCAGCAAACTTATTTGGTAACAGTGCTCAGCTACTTCACAAGTCAGATTTTAAATTAGCATGCTGGCTTTCATTAAATGTTGCTGGTTATCTGGTTTTCTAGTACTCAATTATTTGCTCGCATCTTTTTTTCCTGGCAGAAAGTTTGAAGAAATCTACCCTCCTGAAGTAGCAGAGTTTGTCTACATCACAGATGACACCTATACCAAGAAGCAGGTTTTGAGGATGGAGCACTTGATTTTGAAGGTTTTGTCGTTTGACTTGGCAGCTCCAACGATCAACCAGTTCCTCACTCAGTATTTCCTACATGAGCAGACAAATGCTAAAGTGGAGAGCCTGTCAATGGTAAGTAAGAATTACTGGCTTGGCCTGTGTAACTAGAGAGTTCTGTTACTATTAATGCGCTTTACGAACTCTGTTTCCGAGTCCCAGTAGAAAAAAGAAATGCTAAAGGATTCTTCAGTCCAGGCTTCTCTGATTCCTCCTATATTTAAATGTGTGTCTCGGGGAGAGTTCTGGAGAGTGCATTCGCTGTGCTGCGTGCTCCTCCAGGAGTGGTGCTACACCACTGGAAACTAACACTCCTGTTGCCACTCTCCGTTTGAGATACTCCGTTCCTATCTCAGGCAGGCACTTGGTTGGGCTCAAGCATGCACGCTTACTCAATGGGCAGAGATTAATGAACTTTAATAATAATGGTAGATAATAGAAGAGAAAGTAAGTGGAAACTAGTAGAAGCTGTTCCTCCAATTAATGGCGGGATCGGAAGCTTAAATTACAGTCCTAGTGCAACTGCTAAATGCTCTTCTACTTCCTTTAGGAAGGAGATGACTCCCTTTCTCTTGTTTCCCTTGCAGTACCTTGGGGAGCTGAGTCTAATTGATGCTGATCCTTACCTGAAATACTTGCCATCAGTTATTGCTGCTGCAGCATTTCATCTAGCAGGCTATACCATCACTGGACAAACTTGGGTATGTAGCGCTAAAACTTGAGCCTTCACGCACCTTTATGCATCTTTAGTGTTATTCGTACACAGTTCTGAATTCTGAGGCCAGGACTGCAGGAATCTGCAGCCCCTCTGCACCCCCAGGCTGTTAATTTGGGGTTGTTGCCTGTGGTATTTGAAAAATGGGGACACACACACAGACACACACACGTTTTCTCGGTATCTACTGATGCACTGTGTTCTGGTGATCCTGCTCCAAGCTGTAAGCAGCTTCCTTGTGATGAAGAAGGTGGTGGTAAGAAAGCCTAAGCACTGGAGGCAAGGAATACTTGCTAAGAATACAATAATTATCAGGATTATTGTAAATCTACATGAACTGCTTAAACCTGAGCAGTGAGCATTACAATACTTTGTGCTTTAGAAAATGGCACTCTACTAATCTATTAGAACAACAGAGTTTCAACAGGAAGCTAAAAACTCCACCAGTGGCCGTCAGCGTAAGTGAACAGAAAATTTCAAATAGTCCCTCTTCCTTTCCTTTTTCCCTCAGCCTGAATCCCTGTGCAAAGTAACAGGCTACACCCTTGAAGACATCAAGCCTTGCCTCATGGACCTACACAAGACCTACCTCAAAGCAGCACAGCACACGCAACAGTCCATAAGGGAAAAGTACAAGAGTACAAAGTGAGTATCTGCTGAGATGAACGATAAGCTGGTGTGTTACACGAGTTGTCCTAGCACATAACTGTTGAACGGGGGTGGGGTGGGTGGGTGCATCCTGAGTCTTCAGTCAGACTCGACTAACCAAATCCACCACCAATGCAAAATAGTGACAAGGCTCCCCAGGTGAGGGAGTTTTGTTGAGCAGTACTTTGTGTTCACCACCAGGTGAGGAATTTTCTTGACGTTCCTGCAGTTGGTAGGCAGGAGATGGCACCTAATGCTCCTAAAAAATAATCTGTGTTGGCATGGCAGCCAACAAGCCCCCAGATGTTTCCTGCCTTGTGAGTGATGTTCTTTGCTGCAGTACGTACGCTGTTCTTTATGGCAGAAGGCACTCTGAGCAAGATGACATCCTGCATCTTTTTTTTTTTTTTCCCCCTCTCTAGGTACCATGGAGTATCGCTTATTGACCCGCCAGAGACACTAAACTTATTGTAATAATCAAGAGACTGATCTTTTTTTTTTTTTTAAAGATGTATATTACAGGAAAATGATGTACAGTTTGAAACATGGTTCAAAATTCTAGATGGGATCACTCAGAATATTAATGCAGGTTTTAATGAGCTTAATTATGAACTTAGTTTTATTTGGTTTTACTGTAAATCTTTTGTACATGCTCCAATATTTAGCTGGGGTTTTATAAAAATGTTCTCTTCAAGCACAGAATTAACCACGCAGACCAAGTGCAGTCCGAGACTGCTGATCTAATTATAGACTAAACATGAATATTAGCAGTGCATTATAACAGTAGGACTTTTTCTCCTTCCAAGTAAGAACAACTTGAACTCCACAGCAGTATTTGTAGCATTTTTATACTGTGTAGTTTAAACTGAAGTTTAGTATAGATCCAAATTGTGGCTTAACGGCTGGAGTGCCGGAAGAAACTACATAGCAATGGGGAGAAGGCCTTGCTGGAATTGGCTCTCCTGGAGCTTTTCAGGATGTGCCAGTTACTGGAAGCCTTGATTGCTGTCTCACATACTGCCAGGTCTCCCATCAGGTTAAAGGCTGAACTCCACAGCAAAATCCAGACCACCACTTCAGACTTCTCTCTTCCAGTACATAGAAAATGGTCTTGCCATAGGTATTTTCTAGTCAAAGTGTAAAACATACTAATTTTTAAAACTGTGGAGTTCTTAACTGATGTGTTAGCTGTCCCAAAAGCCCGTTGATACCCACTAAAAAAGATTATAGTCATCAGTCTGCTCACCTCGTGCCTCTTTGGGGCGGTGGAGGGAGTAAACTGCAGGAGGCTGAACTACTGCTCTGTGCCCTCGAGGGAATGTCTCCTGGGGTAGATGGGCTACACGCAGAGTTCTGTAGGTCCCTCTTGCTTGGAAAGGGTTCCTCTGCGGCATGCAGCAAAAATGTAGACCGAGTGGTCTTCTTTTTCCTTACTTCTGGAACTGTTACATGAGCAAACTAGCACATAAATGTCCACTTGTTCTAACGCCGATTACCTTCAACCTGTGTCCATGGAGCGGTGCTGCCCTGTACCTGCTGTTCTTTGCATGTGAAGCAGTGAGCGCATGGAAGTGGGTTTAATTAAGCCATTTCCAGTTTGGCTAATAAACAGTTTTTTACATCTGATGTTGGTGGTCTTGCCAATACCTTAAAACCACTGAGGAGTAATTCTGCCATCTTCAACTGGCATTTGTTCTAAGGCTCTTTGGCAAGGGTGAAACCTGCACCACCTCAACTTGAAGCCAATTCAACGCTGCCCATCTGGGTGGCTGGACAGCCAGCAGGTAGCAGTATCTATTCTTCACAGATGTCAAACAGCTGTTATGGTGTGGGCTATTTAAAATACATTTTAAAAAAAAAAAGCAGCCCTCTGTTGAGCTGACAAACACGTGTTAGAGTGAGACGACTCACGTGTCTCAACTCAGGAATTAAAATCTTGGGTGTTCTACCCCCACCCCTGCTCTGCAGCCTGAGCCCTCCGTGAAACGCCTCAGTTACAAACCCTCTCGAGTCAAAACTAAGGAATGCAACTACTTGGCTGCCTTTTTTGGCCAACCTGAGCTTTTTAGGGTGCATTTTGACTTTTTTGTGTGTTCCAATTTTTAACGAAGAACTGTATTTCATTGGTCTATTATGTTCTCCAACAGCCTTTATTTAGCTTTTCAGTAGGTTGCCACTGAAAAGCTGAAACTAGTTGGTGAAAAACCTCAGAGTGTATCATGTTGGGTGCGTAGCATTGGGAATGCAGGAGAGGAGCTTGTAGGTAATATGGGAACACCTTTGCCACAGCTGTGACATGGGTTTGTGACCTCGGAAGGGCAACTCAAAATGCTGACTGGTAATTATTCTTTGAAGACTATAGAGCACAGCGCTCCTCCTGACAAACTGGGTTCTGCCTTCCCCTTCTTCTTTAATGGTGGGTGCTGGAAACTTTCCAAGACTGCTGAGAACTATGTAAAGGAATTTTTTGGATGATTGCAATTATGAATTATTTTCCCCCGAATAAAGCAAGCAGCAGTACTTAAGTGAAAGGATTACAGTGGTTTATAGAAATAGTTTACTGCTTAATGAGATGTCTCCTTGCTGTTTTCAATGGAAGTTGTTTGTTACTGTTCCCATAGCAGAGAAAAATTCTCCCCTGCTCCCTGAGCTTTGTTTTCAACGTACCAATACGACTTCCTTCCTAAAAAAATGCTTCAGTCCTGGGCTGGCAGCTCTGCCCAGTTATGACCCGTGTTCCTCCTTCCTCAGCAACAGCTCTTGCTGCTGCCAGTACTGTCTTTTTCCATCTTATTTTCCAGTCAGTATGGGATGATTCCAGTTCTTGCTACTAAGCTTTGAACAAAATATCCCAGGTTGTGCTGTACTACTGTTTTGCCTTCCCAGTTTAAAACTTACAGCCTTTAAAAATAAAGCCTCCAAGGAATCTGGGGTATGAGATGTTATGTGTGATGAGAGAAACAGCACTACAAATACCAGTCTTTTTCCTGAAGAGGTTTAAGGTCTCCCAGTACTGCAGAACTTAGAAGACACTGGATCTTCATCCATTCTCGTACTTCCAACTGTGACTCTGGGCTGGAAGGACTGACACTAAGAAAACGCACTGGTTTAGCTCCTGGGGAAGGGGGCTTTGACAACTTGACTAAAGCTTTCCTTGGCTGGGAGCAGTTTACCTTCTTTTTTATTTTTAACATTAAATTCTAAACCTGATTTGGGGAATGCAGTATCTGCAACAGTAACTTCTCTCCTGTTCATATCTCATGAATACTAAGGTCACATGTAAAATAGTCCTACTTTGCTCTTGTAAATATGTGCATGTTTCCAGTTTGACTTGGTTTTCAAACAAAGCAGCTGGATCAGGTATTTTGGAAACCTCCTTGTCTCTTCGCTTTGCCTGACTCTAAATGCCGAGCATCATTCTTCAAGTACACTGCAAGAAACATTCCTGTCTGTTGCATGTAATATTTAATTAAACTTTTTAAGAAACTCCATTGCTGAAGTACAAGTTCCTTCTCTATGAAAGTTTTGCAGTAGTTCTACGCTGTTTTGTTAAATATATGCATTTCTGTTGATTTTTACACAAAGGGGTTTCGGTGAAAGGTAAGGTATGGAGTGATGGGGGCAAGAAATTTCAAGTCACAGCACACACCATTTTCCCCCACGAGGAACATTCCAATGTGTGAAACGGCTCCAAGGTCTGGCAATAGCTACCTTCATTAACAGAAGCTTTCCCTGGCATTAAATTGGGTCTGACCTTTTACCAGCTGAGCTCTGCCTGTGCACAGCTCCCTTCAGTAACAGCAGAGGTTGTTAAAACTGCATCTTACCACTGCAGTTCAAGTTGCAGAACTTGAGTCGGTTCACGTTTTAACTAGTGAGTTTGCTGCTGCAGCTGGATATAAACCACAGAATTTCACTTACGTGCAAAGTTGGGTTTTTTTTATTTAAAGCTGTGTACAATATTTTTATAAAATATACATAAAAGCAGGACCAGATAGGGGGTGGGAGGAAATAAAATTATCTACAAAAAATAAGTTCAGTAACGATGAACCGAATTATACAGCATTTCTGAAGGAGGGGTGGCGGCTTTAATAAGCAGCTCTCTTCTTTCTTCTCCTTTTGTTAAACGCTTTCTTACTTGCATTTTCTTGTTTCGGATTGGTCTGTGCTCTGTGAGCAAACAACATTTGTATCAAAGAAATGTACTGGGCAGTTTTATTTCAAAAGAACCCAGGCTGCTCCTCCACCCATAGCCCGGCAACCATCCACCACGCTCAATGCAAAGTTCAACCTTAGCATCTAGAAAGTGTCCTACACCCACCAATGCGGGTGGGATACAGCAATACATCTCACTGACTGGAGATCAAATGTAAGATTAGCTGTAGGGGAGCATGTAGAATCTCGCAGCAGCTTCAAGGAGGAGTTGATTCAAATACATTTATTTGCTCTCCCTTTGGAGTGATTAAGATTAGTCAAGTATGTACACCCATTTGAGACGGCTGCAGGTCAGCCGGGATGACCAGCCTCCTAGGACGGGAACAAACTGGTCTAGATGTCAACCTCCTCACTCTCATCTATCTATGTAGTCCCCTTGATCAACTGAGGCCTTTCTTGGCCTTACCAAAATCCTGCGCTTCATAGAAAATATGCCTAATTTTACACGATGGTTACCTTGTTTTCCTTGGTAGTTCCTGTGGTTCCAGAATGACAACTTCTTCCTCTTCGCTGTCGGATACTACAATAGGTTCATCTGAAAAAACAAACCAACCAACCCACAAAACAGTGATCAGCTTTGTACAAACAACTTCTGTAACTATCAAGCACAGTATTTTTAAAGAAAGATTCAGGGTGGCCAGTGTTTAACTTCGAGCCCATCTACTACAGAAATCAAGTTATCTTTTGAAGAAAACACAAGATGCCAGGTGAAGTCAATGTAGCAAATGGGCACAACTCTCAAGTGGAAAGTGTTCGATGGTTCTCCTTTATTGCCAAGGACTATTTTCACATTTGAGTTCTGAACTGTTTAACAAAGTGATACAATAAGCATCTCTGCTATCAAGATACTTACCCCTCTTAGTTTCCAACGTTGTACTTGTATCCTCCGTTTCCATTTTCTGACATTCAAAAGCAATAGCTTCACTTTCACCTTCCTCTTCTGCTGCTTCCTCCCTGTCAGATTCTTCAAGGTCTCCCCAGGAGTTCTCTATTCCTTCCCCAATTTGGGCTGTCCCAGGAGTGTGCAATATTGGCGTGGTAGAACTGAAGTAGTTAAGGAAAATCTTGATTTGCCAGTAAACTCTTTGTATTCTGAGAGCAAACCAGCTGGGTTTGAAGCTGTAGCTCTTCTCCTGAGGGGAGAACATCCTTAAAAGGGAGTTGAGAGAGAGAGTACTACTTCTCCAGTTACTGTAACAGTCACTTCAGACCTCAATTTTGCACTTTATGCTAGGAATTAAGTTACCTAAAAGCAGTTAGAACCAAAACCGGTATGACGTTGATGTTTCCTCTGAAGGCTGTCAGGCTACCTAAGCTGTGAGGAACCGTGGATATGTGTTTAGCTCCTAGCGCAGGGGGTGGGAAGCCCGGTTTTCCCCTGAATAATACAAATGAAAAGATACACTTCCGAAGGAGGGTCAGCTTTTGTGATGATTTCTTCTGCTTGCTCTTCCACATCGTTAGTATCAACTGCAGCACTTTCCATTTTGAAGGCAGTGATCTTTTGATTCGGTATAGATTCTGCGAAGCCAAACTTCCCACCTTCTTTCCTAGACATTCAGTGACAGACATTATTTCAGGATGTTTCACACTTAAAAATGCTTTCTCTTTTCAAGTTCAAATATAAAAATACTTGCTATTTAAAACAAACACTAGTGAAAATAATTTGCTGTTCCAACTACAGGTTGACATTACATTTTAGTATGTTTCTTGAAAATACCCATTTCCCTTCCTTTCCAAAATACTCACCGAACTTTCTGGTCATTCTCCAAGGCTTTTTGAATTAGTTCTGTTATTTCTGCAACCTTAACAGCTGTTATTTTACTGCATCTCAGAACCTGTTATACATACAGCAACAGTTTACAATCATGAAGGCAAGATGTTCTTAACTGTAAAACATCACAGGAGTCACAAACACTTAAAATAAAATATGGCACCTTAGTATATGGTGATGGATACACTACGAGTTGATGCAACAGGTGCATACAACAGCCTCTAGCTACTCATGACAGTGCAGTCTGAATTAATTTAGACTCCCTCAGCCAAGTCTCAGGGGAAAAAAAAAAAAAAGCTGTGTATCTGACCAAACAATGTTCTTTTTCGATGTCTCTTCTACAGCATCCTGCACAGTACCATGTGCTTCCACTAGGACTAAAAATACGTGATCTTTTGCAATTATATCAGACAGGTAACTGATTTCTTAGCTTCCAAATGTCAAGGATATTTAACTATCAAGATTACAGCACAGGAACTAGTTTATATACAAGAGAAAGACTGGTCAAGGTAAAGATTTACCTGATCCTTTACCAGCATAATCCCTCCACTGGACTGCATGGTACAAATTTCACGATGTTTATTCATGGCAATTACAAGGACGCCATCCATTACACGTTCCTCACGCTCACTTGGATCCACCAATAAATAGGTCCTAGATTCAAGTTTAAAGGCAACAGTAAAAAATTGTGGCAAGTTACTACCCTTAAAAAAAAATTAAAAATGCATTCGTTCAGGTATTAATAATTATGAGTATACCCTCCTCCCAAAAGTTTTCTATGCCATCTGTGGAAAGCTGCTAGTTAGATACTGTGCAGAACACAAATATCTCCTCATGGCATCCCACTTCAGATAAGATGTCTTAAGAAATTGGCTTGCCAATATAAATACTTTTCGGACTCTTTTATGTTTAAAATCAGCTCTACAGAACTGACAATAAGCTGCTCCTCTCAAAAGACTTAGAAATCTTACCCTTGCTGGAAGAAGGCAAAACTGACGCAAATAGGCATGTGGTGGATGCTCAAGGGGACAGGATCACGTTCCTCAGGAGTATACTGTGAAAAGAATTGGCCCAGAAGACAATTATTTATGAAACACATTTAATTTTAAAATTAAGTACTGTACAAAGATAATTAAAGAAATAAAAAAAAGAAAAAAGCTAACATTTAGTCATCTAAATATTAAAAAAATTCTTTTTAACTCTTCTTGTGCAGTTCTTACTGCATTACCTACATAGGTAAATACAGTGCATTCATCAGCCTTATACTTGATTTGATTGAAATACTGTAAAATACTTTTACAATTAGTAATTGCAGAAATGTAACAGTAATCTTTTACAATTAGTATTACCATGAACTAAGGTTTCTAAAATTCCAAATTCAGCAGGCTTCCCTACTATCCTTTCACATTTCAAAGCCCTACAACCTACGTATCTCAGGGTTTAGCTGCTTGCACAAACACTTAATTCTCCCTTTTAGCCAGAAGGAAATAGCTACCTGCGATGCCACAACATGTATCTGGTACAACTTACCACAGTTACTTCCTCTCCTTGCACAGACACATCTGGTCTGCGAAAATGACACAGGGCTACAATTCCTGCTATACTGGCAGCATCAATAATGTTCCCATCGTGATTTAACAGGTGCAGGTCCAGACGAATTTGCCAAACCTGAGAAAAAGCATACGTAACTGCTTGGTAATTTGTGACACAATTCTATGGAAATCATTGTTTTTCAAAACAACTTCATTTTTTGAACCATAAAAGGAACGGCATTTATTCTTCAGGGCTTTGCTTAGGAAGATGAAAGATCCCGGTCTATTTCAGGACACTCAGTGTGCTAGATTTAATTGTGACAAAATACATAGCACTTGAGTACTATTTAAACTTTATTCTGCAAAGAAATATTCAACTGTGCAGGGTCCCAACTACTTCAGAAAGCCTATATATACATGTAAGGTAAAAATACCTGTAAAGTCAGATGCGTGGATCTTTACATTAACCTAAAATCAGAATTTCTAGTTTCCAAAACAAGACAGAGACCACGTTAAAAACAAAGTACATGTATACTTTAGTTTAAAACCACTTGAAATTTTCACCATATACCTTTTCACCAGCAACAACGCAGAGAGATTCAGTATCTATACACTTGGAATTTCTCAGGCATCGTTCTATTAGTCTGTTCAGTCTCACCAGTAAATCTGTCTGCCTGTTAAAACAAAATTAACCCCAACTGAATATGATTCACGCTTTATCCTCACACGTATCAAAACAGTGGCTCCTCACATCATCCTTGCTTCATGTTTTTAAGAAAGCTACATACCTGCCGGGCTCAAAACCAGGTGCAGCCATTGGTGAGAGCTCAAGATTAAAGAAAAGTATACCTTCTGTAGGCCGATTTGGCTTGGGGGGAACAAGTTCACACGAGACTTGTGCAAGAACCCTGCAAAGGTAAATAAACCACTAATTCACTAAGTTTAACAAGAAAAAAAACTCCCACCACTACAAACAAAATACATACTTTGGAAAAGCATGCATTTAGGCTTTTAGTTTATATTTCTCACTCCTGACAGTTTCTCATTCGGTGCCTGTCATACATATGTAAAGTCTGGTCAACAACTGAGAGAATCAA
>JAHREE010122469.1:0-11047 GCA_033628505.1 Tringa tobata | reverse complement strand
TATATGGAGTGAGTTATCTGTGGGCGTGAAACGATGCCAGGAAGATTAGAACTGATGATAAAATGCTATTAATGCTGGCTTTGTTAACAGTGTGGAAGGTATCACATTACTCTGGTGCTATAAATCTAACGCGTTTCCTACATCTGTTAAGTGAAGCTACTTAAATGATTGAAACGCGTTCATTTGTCGGTTGTTGCCTCCTTAGACAGAGGATGACAGCAAAAAACATTGACTTCTGTAGCAGTAAGAGGAAGGTCTGAAGCATTAGCAGCCCGATGGATTAAATATTCCTTTGAGATGAGACAGGGTCTTGTGTCAGATTTTAAGGTATCTTCTTCTAGATCAGCAGCGTGAGCCCGAGACCGGCCTTGGGCTCGTGCCAAAGGCTGTACGGGTTGCACAGGTCTGCCAGATTGGGGCTTTGGAGCTGAAGGTTTGTGTCCATGATGCTGGCCCTGTCCCATGGCCATTAGCCACAGCAATCCCCATGCCCAGCTCAGGCACCTCCCCTGAGGGAGAGGAAGTTTGTCTTGGTATTACTGTCGCTGGGAGACACCTTTGTCCTACTTTTTAACAAGCGTGAAAGGGACATATACAGATATTAGAGAACTACCTCCTTTACCTGACTGCCTGTTGGATAAAATAAATGCTGATCTTTACTAATTAGCTAATAGACTCACTGCGGATGTCTCTGCAATCCATTTACCTACTTGAAAGCCCCATTAATTTCCACTGGCGCCTTACAGCGGAGCGGCAAGTGACAGGCTTGACCCTACCCATGCTCTTTGCTTTCTGGTACCTTTTTTTCCTCCTTCTGTGCATGAGGAAGGAGCTGTGCCTCTCCTGGAGACAGTCACGGGAGCCACGGGGATGGTGCCGGGCTTCTCGCTGCTCCTCAGCCTCTGGTGTGTCACGTTTTGTCACTTCCCATCAAGCGATGCCTTGTAGCACCCCACGGAGATGGCTTTGATTAACTTGCTGCTTCTCTTTCGGCTGTGGTAACGGGTGGTTGGGGTGTGCTGATGGGGAAGGGGGATGCAGGGGAGCTCCTCGGCTGGTCCTCACGGGGAGCCAGGTCCGGCCGGGGACCTGGGCAGGATCAGAGTCACAGCAAACAGCTCTTGTTCCTCCCGTTGCTGTGACATGCCGCTTGTCAGGGAAGCACAAATGTGTTTCTTTGGACTGGGAAATTAAAGGCGTCTTTGTTCTGGCTTCACGCATCATGTTTTTTAACTTTTCAGCGCAGTGTTTGTTGACATCCTGGTTCCAGCAGTTCCCTGCCTGTTTGCAGTTACCCCTGGGCTCTCCTGCCCAGCCTGGCTGGGGCTTCTTTCACCGAGAGGTTAAATTTCCTCGATGTAAACATTTTCTGCTTTCCGAGCTGCTTGTTACTTGTTTTCTCCCTGCTCTCATTTTCTTAAGCACCGTAGGAAACAGTCTTTTCTTGCATGAAGAGCCTAGAGCTCACACTTCCAAACGTCCTCACATTAGACACTTTCTCAGTGTCTAACACCCACTGAAAATCAGTGGGAGCTGAATCCTTGACTACAACCAAAACACGCAGCTACCCAGAGCATCTGACTGCTTCCTTTGGCCATCTCTGGTAGACCAAGGGCTGGCAGAGAGGCAGTGAGAAGAGCAATCCTTCCTGGAGCACGAGTACCAGAAATGATTCAGAATTAGTCTGGATCTAAGCCACAGCATATTTTGCAATTTAGGGCCCAGACCCTGTCACATAAGTCACTTTGCAACCCCTGCGCTGGCTGCAAATGATGATCCAACCCTTAAAAGGGGTGAGGGTGGTGGAAAAACATGGGTAAAGTGAGTCACTCTTTTTTTCCCTCGCAGTGGGCTCCCCAGAACAAGAAAAGCAGCAGCAAGCGGTTGTTGGAGGTACCAGAGGGTATTTTGGAGACTTTAGTCCTCAGCTCCCCAAAATTTGGAGAAGGCTCACTTGAATTCCGTAACCCGGAATTCAGGCATGAATCTGAAGCCAAGCAGCAAACACACCTGATGTTGGCCACAAACAGGAGCAGCAGGGGATGGCACCGCGGCACGGTGACATGCCTGGTGCCTGGCTCTCGTGCAGGTGGCACGGGCCGTGCTGGTGAGCTGCCAGCGAGGGGCATTTTCACCTAAATCCCAACTGGTTTTTCAATGAACACCTACCCCGTAACTTCTCCACCATTTTAAATATGTTTCCAAGCCAACTGAACTTTGGTATATAAAAAAAAATCACTGCGCTTCACTTACATCACTGTATCTGCTTTCCAGTCCTTTAGAGTATTCTCCTGTGAAGAAGACCCCTCTTTTAAAGCAAGGCTGCTGTGGGTTTTGGTGAGCTGTAGAGCAATTTTTCTGCGCTGCGTGCTCACTGCCGACTTTCTGTGACCCTGGTGTGGATAGGGACAAGTGTGTTTCAAAGGAATTTATCTTGGAGATGCTTCAGGGAAGGATGTTGGACACATGCCCATCAGGAAGATGGATACGTGCCCACGGTAAATGTTTTTTGTCATGTTCTGTAGAATGGTTCATCTCTGGGGCTTCAGGGATTTTAGGAAGTTGTGTATGGGCAGGTTTGTCTGAGCATAGAGGTGATGAGGTTTTGTTCTAAGCCACGTGTGAAATCAGAGTTAGAGTTGACACCAAAACTAAACCCAGTTTCATGACCCTTCTGTAAGCACAGGGTGCTGCTTGCTCAGGCGAGGTGCAGAGGCTGGGAAAGCAGGGAAATGCTCTCCTCCGTGTCTTATGTGCCATGAAAAGTTTACCAAAGTCAAAACTTTTTTCCAAAGGAGAGCTATTCGGAGCACAGCAAATGTCAAAATCCTTCTCGGCCATGGGTTTGAGCCGGTGCGTGTAGCAGACGCTCAGGGAGGGGAAGGCAGCTGTTGAGCTGTGATTGCTGCTTATTACACTAATTATAATAGTCTCATCGGTCTTGTGAGCTTCCCTTCTCCTTCCCCCATCTGTCTGTTTGGCCATCCATGGTTGCTCATCTTTTTGAGACACTTGTTTGAAGGACGTAGTACCGCGGGGAGCCCGACTGCCCTCCCCCTCCGCTTCCCCACGCTGATACAAGGGGTTTGCACAGGGAAGGAATTTTGGGGATTGAGCTGTTTGCCCAGAAAGGTGAGATGTTGCCCTGGCTCTGCAAGCCCACGTTTCCAAGGATCTCAGCCAGATGAGCCCACCCTGCTCTGGAGCATCCCAGCCTGTTCGGGATGGAGGGAAAAGGATGATGTCCAGCACTTGCTTCATTGCCTTTTTCCTCTACATTTTGTTTTGTGCCCCGTACCGGTACAACCAGTCTAGATACTGGTCAGAGCAATCTCCTCCAGTCCAGGCACACCGCAGGAGTGGTTCCCAGCTCTAACCCAAAGACCATCCACTGTTTTCCAGAAATGTCCTTACCCTCTGCCGCAGGATCTTGTCTCACCCTGCCTTTGGTACCACCACGGGCAGCGGCTGAGCTGACCCCCAAATTGCTGTTCTTTTGTTGCAAGGAGACACTGGGAGTTAAAAGCTCAGCAAAAAGAAAGCTCTGCTCCTTTGGGTGCCCCCCTGGGTTTTATTTCACCAGGGAGGGGTTGCTCCTTGTCACGGGGCGCTCGCTTTGAAGAACAGCCCGCTCCAAAGAGCCGGCGAGATGCTTTCTGAACCCTGAAACAATGGGACTCACCAAGTCTCTAGCAGCAATAATTGCTTCTAAAAGGCTGATGTATTTAGTCTGCTCGTGTTTAGCAAACATGTTTGCTTCACCCTTTGAAGATACTGCTGCGTGTGGCACAGCGTGGTAGGGAAGAAAGAGGAAGAAATGGCCTGTGGTTTTTCAGCATGTTTAACGAGCAATGGCTGATGGGAGCAATGGCATTCGATGATGCTGGTGTCCCCTCGTTAATCAAGGGTGATTGAGTTTCTCCACCCCTCCTGGTGCTCGAGCTGTGGGCAGGATGCCCTGGTGGGCTTGTAGAAGCTGGGAGCACCACACCAGAGGCTCAGGCTGGTGGGTGGGCAGCAGCAGCCCGGCACAGTGATGCTGGGGTCTCCATGGGTGCAGGGCACCCATGTGGTCCCCTGGCTGGGGACATCTGCAAGCCAAGTCCCGGTGTGGCTATGATGGCACCCACCAGCATCTCCTTGCAGGGTGGCTTTGACCCTTCACTGGAGAACGTTACTGGGTGTACGGGGCCGGGGCTGCTGCAGCAAGAAGGGATGCTGTGGGGGCACTGCCCGCACGGGACCCATCCAGGAGAGCAGGGAGAGGCTGGGACCCCATGGCAGAGGGAGGCAGTGCTGGAGTCAGGGACCACGTTTCTGACTGACCTTCTCCTGATACGGTCTTAATCCCTCCCTGTGGGTCCTGATCCCCGTGTCCGTGTGGCAGCCGGGGGAGTTGCACTTCCCTGTAGATGGGGAGAAGATAAAAGCAGGGCCGTGCTTTACAAGAAGGGAAGCGGGTTCAGAAGATGACAGGTCATCCCAGGAAGGGGTGGGGGGTTCCAGCTGCGTGCTCTTCCCGACACGGCCGCCTTTGATGAGGGCTGTGATGGATGCCACCTCGGGAGCAGGCAGCCGTCAGCCGGTGACGACGCGCTGACCTTTCCCTGACGGGCTCTAATGATCTTGATGGGGCTGGCGATTTGTATATTGGGTTTGATGGACGAGGCTTGACACGGCACGGAGAAATGGGACTGGGGAGTGACTGACAGCCCTTTCCCATTAAGGGTGGGGAGGCACGGGCTGTTTTCCGATGATTTCTTTCGGTGGGAATGTTTTGCTGAATTATATTGTAACAGACATGTTTTGCTGTTAAATATCTTCCTTTATATAGCTTCCAAGCAGTTAAAAATAGATGAGGATTAAGTAACTTGCAGGCCAGAAGGCTTATCACTGAAAAGGCTGTTCAAATTATATACTTAATTAATATTTAGTGAATTATTTTTACCCTGACTGTAATGTTCAGGCTCTTTAGACAGATAAAACAATGCAGTAGCTTGTGCCCAAGACATTTTTTTTTATATAATTCAGCTGTATAACATTTCAAACCCTTGACTTCTTGCAGGCAACATTAAAACCTTTTAATTTCCACAAGTTGAGCTTCGTATAAATCACACCCTGGTTGGCACATCTCATGGGTGCTTGTGGCAAGAGTAATGAATTTCATGGTTTGTTATGAGATACTAAAACCAACACAAACACAGAAAGCCCGTTGTAATCTCAGCGTATCATTCGAGGAAGCAATTTATTCCTAAGTATGAACAAATGTCAAGCCATGATAACAAATTGTTATTACTAATTAAAACAAAGGGAAGAATAGCGAACATCTCTTGTCATTTCTGTGCAGTGCCAGGCTGCCTTGGGGACACTGGAGCTCCATCCAGCTTCAGCCAGTGGGACAGCCAGGCTGCAAACCTCGCCATAGTCTAAGGCTCGTTGATCCAGCAAGGGTCCGGGAGACCACCCAGGCTTACATCGAGATGCCACTTTTCATAATTTTATTGCTTTTTTAAATTACATTTATTTAAAATGAAGGTTAGCTGGCTTGTGGAAGTCTTGTAACGGGCGGAGTTTGGGTGGACCGAAACGACACGTGCCAGTCCATCTGCTTGCACAAGCTGGTTTTAAATCATCCAGCTCTACTTCTTGCTCCCAGGTATGAAATAAAAACCTATTTTGGCACCTTTCTTCCCACTGAGCAGTTGGAGGTGAGGAGCCAGGTGCATTCCTGACCGTGGCCGATCTCCTGGCATTTGCAAATACGCTGGGAAATTTAAGACTCGAAGGCATCATGAAAGCTCCTTTCTGTTCATGACCCAGCGTGCGTGATTTCCTCCCAGATGTGTTATGGGAGCATCGGGTGGATCCAAAAATGTGCTAAATCCACCACTTCCCTGTGGATTTAGTACAGTTTGGGACCAAGCAGCAAATAGGTCTTTTTTCTTCGTCGGTGAAGAGCAGGCAGCCGTGTCTCTCCTGGGTGGGAGCAGAAATGTGACCATCTTAAACCAGCGGTGGTTTCTGAGGAGTTTGGATGGAGGTTTGTGTGGATGGAGGACCTGCCTGTGGTGCCTGACTTGGAGCGGGGGCTCGTGCGGTGACTCGTGGGGGCAAGGGGAGCACCAAAATCCCACTGGCAGCCAGATAAGACGTGCGTGGACTGGTTTAGGGAGGCAAAAACCAGATTTGTGTCACTTGGCCAGGACTTTGGGGTGGCTCAAGACTGGCCTCTGAGCGTGGAGAGGGTCAAGCACCATGCCCCCGTCCCAGGGGATGCTCAGCTTCTGACGGGGGGGATCCGGGTGGTGCATGAAAGAAGCTTGGTGAGCGAAGGCAAGAAATCCTCAGGGCACAACCACCGACCCGAAACAGCCCGTTAGACAGGTTTGAAGCCAAAAAATAAAATAAAAATCATCTAATGTGACAGAGACCCTGACAGTATCAGGCAGCGAGAGAAGGGCAGCAGCGACGGAGTCCTGAGCTGCTGCCAAGGCACATGTTAATGCAGACTCGCAGGGTGAGTCGGTTATCCTGGAAATACATCTTCTATTTAGTGTAAATGGAAAATTAATTTGGTGCTGATCAAAGGTTTAGATCTTTGGAAAACATACCACCAGATAAGCTGAAGATTTATGCGTTTCCTTCGCAACATATTTTCAGTGAACGCTTTCTTGTTCGTGGAAAGGCCCCAAGAAAAATATGCCATTAAAAAAATAACTGAGTTTATTTAGCTTAAATTACAATACAGTGCTTTAATGAGGCTTTTGTAGACATCATTAAGGGACACTATTAAAAAGTCTTCAGATGAGAATACTGTCAGGCTAGCAAAGGGGGGAAAACCACGTGAGCACCCAGATTGTTGTTCACATTCGGTTACAAATTCGATTTCAACATAGAAAAGTAAAAAACATAGTGGTGCCGAGTTAAAGCCGGAGGCTGTGAAAAGCCTTATTGTTGTTAAGCTCTCTGAAGCTTCTTGCATTAAGGTGATGGAAAAAAATAAATAAATAAAAAATGGGGAGAAAGAGATACAGTGATTGATTGAAACGCCGTCTGCAGAGTGCTCTGTGTGTCACACCGGGGCGTGTGGTGCCGGTCGGGGGCTGGCAGTGGGGACAGTCAGTGGATGAGGGTCCTTTTGGGGTGGCTTGTTGTCGGGGAGACGGATGGGATGCAGGGCAGCCATGCTGGGGAGTGCCAGTGCAGTGTGTCCCGTGATGGCACCCCTGCCTTGGTGTGGTTTGGTGCTGCCAGAGGACAGGGGTGGCACAGGGTGTGCTCACAGCCGCTGTCTCTGCCTGTGCACCGGGGGATGCCGGCGAGGGTCAGGGCTGTCCCTCTGAGTGAATCGGTAGGAAATAGAGAAAATCGTCTCTGAAATCAGCTGCAGCACCTACGGGCTGCACCTCCCCTTCTGTGTCAGCTGCTGCTGGGCTCGCTGGTGTTATAAAACCTAAATTCCTCCTTGCAGACCGACAGCACGGATCCTTACCCACGGCTCTGCCGAAAGCGGGTGGAAGGCGGGAGGAGAGGGTCGGTCTCACGTGGTCTCGGGCAGCAGCCCTGTGAAGGTACAAATGGCAGCCCCGAGGAGAAGCAGAGGAGGCCAGGTTTTCAGGATTAATGATCTGCATCTGATGTTGGTCTCTCTGCCCCTCCCTCCATCCCATTTTTCTTTGAGATAAGACACCCCTGTTTCTGGCGTTGAGAGGGATGGGGATGAACTGCTGCCTTGCTTAAAAACAATAAAGAAAATTAACAAAATAAGAAAAAAGAGAACTTAACCTAATTTAAAGTCCTGACCTGTGTTTTGTAACTCAGGTTCCCCAAGGAGCTTTCTTCATCCCTTGGGCACATCCCTATGTGCCTCCCGAAGAGCCACGCATGTGGCCAGGAGAAATGGGGCTGGACCCTACCATGTAGGGTCTTCTCCCTTCCCTCCTCACTGCTTTTTGCCACCTCCTTGCCTTTCCCCTCTGGTGTTTGCAAAGCCGTGCCCTCTCCAGCCTCTTGTTCTGCTGCTTTTTGCTGTCCCATGGCCATGGGAGCACAGCTCCAGCTGTCCCCCAGCCTGGGGACCATCCTGGCACAGGAGTGCTGGCTCAGTGAGCAGAGATTTCCCTGCAAATTACAGGGGGGAGCGTGGGAACGAAGAGGGAAAAAACCACTGTGAGTATCCAATTCTGCATTTCTGTGGGTAGAAAGAGTGATGGGAAAAGTAATCTGTTATTGTGCTTGTTGCTGTGAGCCAGGATGGGCTCAGGGATAAGGGGGACCTGCCATCCCACCGATTCCAGATGGACTCATGATGTGTATGCGGCGCAGGGGACAGCCTTTGTCCCCCATGGGCAGCAGAGGCTGGAGCCTCGGTGACATCCCAGGGCAGCAGTGCTATACGTTCCTCTGGCAAGCTGCAGCAGAGGATGCTCACTAAATAATTCAGAAAGGCAACTTGATCTGCCATTCATCAGGTTAGTAGCCCGGCGACCTTGAGGACACCAGTCTGCTGTCGCTGCGCGTGGCCGTGCCGTGTGTCTCATTGTCATCGGGAAGAGTCAACAGTGTCACGTGGAGCCCTATTGATCGCCAGCCAGTCGATACACCAAGGTGATAAAATACAGCATTTATGAAACGCGGGCTCTTACAGCGATTTGCTAAATTAGCCATAGGGATGAGTTTGTGCAAATGCCAGAAAGTTTAAAGTTGACTGGGTTTAGGTCTTTGTCTTTAAAACTGGAAGCAAAGGGCAGAAAGATGTGGCTACAGCAGAGTTTTCCATCACTTCCGTCACAATTTCCATCTCTGTATTTACAAGCAGAGTTGTCCATCTCACACCTCTGCACCTGAACGGGGGCTTCCTGCTCTTGATCTTTCTTTATTTCAGTAGCTAAGGTTTGACTTCTGGTTGTTTGCTTCATTGCTGGCGGTTGTCAGCATCCATCCTTGTAATGGTGCAAGTCCTTCACATGACCTTTGATAATGTGCTCCACCGGCTCGGTATTCTCCTTAGTGCTTAATGAAACACCCGTTTCACCTGCGTAATGTGCAGAATCCGTCAAGAAATCTTGTGTGCCTTCTGGAGTTATTCCAACACATGACCTTTTCACAAGCCTTGCAGTCGGTAACAGAAATGCGGAGCAATTGCCAATGACCCGGCAGCTTTCGAAGCAGGAAGGCTCATTTCCACTTTCCTGAGACAGTTATGTGTCCAAATGTGGCAGCTTCTAATCTGATTTCTTGTCTCAGAAGAGCCTGTTCATTGGATTTTGTGGATATTTAGGTTTGCAAGTTTTGGAACAAGAAGTCAGCCAGGAGTGATGACGATTGTACGTGCTGTTGGGAGGCACAAAGCTCTTCTGCTCATAGTTAGCCATGCAATTGAGATGCTATAAACGTTGGTCTTACTGGTCTTTTACATCAGCTCATGATTCTTACCTCCGTTTTATCTTCGTAGACCAACTTACACGTAAAAGTTTGCAATTTCTGGTGTGATTCCTTTCTTGGGGATGATCCAGTTGGCCAAGACAGCCACGCAGAACTTACCTTTGCCTGTAGGATGCTTGGTTGCGTGGAGATGACACCGACATCAGCCCAGTGGTGGGATCATGGTGCTGGGTGATCAAAGCTGCTGTAGATGGAGTTATACAGAGCATGTTGCGCCAGAAGTGGGGTTGGACACTCAGCCTCATACCCTGCCAGCCTTTCCCCTGAGCAGAGGACCAGCTGGTGGTTCTGCTCAAGAGGCACGTGGAGCACTAATAGACACTTTGCTCCCAAATGTTTATAGCTTTGCTCCTTGAAAGTTAATGTAGATAAAGTCAGTCATTTTACTCATGTGTTGGGTGAAAATTAGCGCCTACAGGATGTGGCAAACGGAGCGGTACCTCTTCTTTGTGCCAGTTGTAGCCCCTCACCACTGCTGTGTGCTCTTAGCAATACATTTCCAGGGAAGATTGTTACAGGAAACACAGGTAATTTCTGCTCTCCGGCATTTCTGCTCAACGTTATCATTTTATAAGCAGGCTTCATTATTTGCTGTTGCCCAATTCAGTTTTGTCTCATTGCCTTTGTATTGTAATTAACATGTTCTGAATTTAAGAGGAAAAAATACATCATCTTGGGGCCGTGGCACATCAACCACAGGGAGATGAGCTGACAGCCTGCCCGCAACGCTGATGCAAGCTGGAAAGGACAAATTGTGCCAGTTTAGGAAGCTGAAGGGTCAGGGGAGATTTTTTCCTTCAAGTTCTGTTGCTCTGTGGAGATGGAGGAGCTGGAGGGGACCCTCCTTGGCGCTGTGGCCATCCCCAGCAGAAGCGGAGGTGATGCTGCTCCTTCCTCCATGGAAGGGAAGGTCTGACCTGGCTGGACACGGTAACAGGGTCAGTGCTCAACTCTTGTACTTGTGGCTGCAGATTTAATTAAAAAACCAAAAAGAGGAGAAAAAAATAAGAAAAGGAACTGTAAATGCTCAAATATTTCATCAATGGCCCTGAATATTTTCTTTTGTCTGAGCCAGCTGAGGTCTCTGCGCGGTCTCGGTCCGTCCCACTTGGCCGGGGTAAGTTGGTGCGTCTCCGAGAGGGAGCTGGGCTGGTTTGTCCCAGCTGAAGATCTCGCCCTTGAGATTTTGAGTGTAATTCCATATAATGAAACCTAATTTATGAGCCTTAATAATAATAATAATTTAAGGCATTTGAGACCGTGGAAAGACTCGCAGCTGTAGTTTCTGCATCCTTCTGTGTTCTGTAAACATAGCTCATATTGCCAAAGTCAAGGGCTCCAAAGTCTGGAGCCAGGCCCCAAAAGTCAGGAGCGTGCTAGAAAAGCAGTACGTGTTGAGCAAGTTTTACTTGTGTTTTTCTGAGCCCGCAGAAACTAGGTTTTTGAATTTCACTCACTTTTTCCAAATGCGAAACGCTCTCCTCCAGTTGACTTGTAGCAGAGATTCATTTGCAACCACCTAATTCCCCAGCAACGGGCTTTAAGGGCAGCAGATTTGGCAGCGTAGCTCCTTCTCTGTGTTTTCTTTTCTCCTCGGAGGGGA
>JAHREE010122467.1:0-11515 GCA_033628505.1 Tringa tobata | reverse complement strand
GGCAGGGGGGTTGGACTAGATGATCTCCAGAGGTCCCTTCCAACCCCATGTCATTCTGTGATCCTGCCCCTGCATGGAGCTGAGCAGCGTGGGGTGACAGCGGGAGAAACGCTTTGTGAATTAATCCCAAACTGATGTTCTTTATGATCGGGGAAGATGGGGAAGGTGTGAAGCATGCCTTCCCAGCAGTTGGCCTGTGCCCACCTAGGGACCCACCTCCAGTTCCAGTTCTTCACTGAAATCTCTGCAACGTGGCATCCTCACAGAGAGCAGGGGAACCAAGTTTAAAAGGTGCAGAGAGCTCTGCTGCATCGACGGGGGCTTCCTAAACTGAGATGGGTTGTAACTTGGCTCCTTCCTGCCCATTTGGTGTGGCGTAGGGTCAGGCTGGGCACACAGTTGGAGTACAGCCAGGTGACAGCACCAGCTTCAATGCTCCCAGCTGTCTCACTTCTCTCCCCAGCAAGGAGAGTCCTTCAGTCTCCTGCACAAGATCTGCATAAGAACTGAGCCCCTTTTCGCCACCTGTTCTTAGAAATGCAACAGGAAAACATTTGCTGCACTGAGGAGCTTATTAATATCAGACAGAAAGCAAAAGACTGGTACAAAAAGCACCCCAACTGTCTGACTGTTGTTGAGTCTTTATAAGATGCCTCACATCCAAAAGATGAGGGTTGCACTGTTTGCAGCCTGTTCTGTCAGGGTCTGGGGCAAAAACGGGGCAAAACCCACTGCAAACATCCAGTGTACTTGAGTTTGCATTCATGTGCCCTAATGCTTTGTTTCTGTCCCTGCTGACATAATTTTAAATTTAAAGCAAATCTGAGCGGGATTCAGGTCCTGCCAGACTGCTAAGGATAATAAGCTGGCTCCTGCTTACTCCCTTTTTCAAATTTAAAACAGTTCTCTTCTAGCAGGCATTTGCTGTTAGGTGCCCTCAGTTTGTCAGACTAAGGTGAAGCATCTCACTTTGCTTTCTAGTTATTTCAGTCTTGATTTGCAGTAGGCTGCTAATCTCAAGCAAGTACCCATCATTCCAGGCCATCATGCATTCTGTGCTCTGGTTCATACCGTAATCAATAATTCATGTGTTGATAACATCCCCATTAGCAGAGATGAAGCCAGTGTCCTTGTTTATAATAAGAGCATTCCGCTTTCCTAATGGCTTTTCTATTTTCCAGAGAGTTGTGGTTGTGGAAGACATAAAACGATGGAAGTCTATGCTTGAGCTTCCCGGGCAACCAAAAGAGAATCTGATTGAAGCTTTGGAGGAGCTGAAGAAGAAAATACCTTCCAAGGAAGTGTTACTTTCAACAAAAATAGGTACGTCTTGTGTGATTTAGACTGTGACTATTAGGTTGCCTCGTGTCTGTTTGGCTTGTCAGTACAAAAGGGAGTAGCTTGCAAGGTTTTTAAGAAACAGGTGTAGCTGCCAATAAAAAGGTGTTAATATCCAGCCTGCAGTTTTCAGAGCTTGCACTCAAAAAGTCAGCTCTCCTCTTCATTCCTCCCAGATTGCCTGCTTATTTCCAAATACTGCCTCACCCCTTCTGTGGTCAAATTTTTGAAGAGCTCTTCTTGGGCATCTGTGTGTTTTATTCCTCCTGCTATCTCTCAGGGGCACGGCGGAGTGCTCTCTTGCCATCTGAGGCACGGCTCACCTATTTGACCTGGCTGAATGCTCTCAACATGCGAGAAATTCTCCACGGAATGCCCCAGAACGGCTTGCTGCATCCTCCCGCTGAGAAATCCCCAAGCAGAGGGGCAGCTCCGTGCCAGTGACACATCCCGATGCCTGGCTTCTTTCCATAGGACGTGGGGGAGGGACAACCAGACCACATGGTCCCTGCCTTTCCTGTCTGTGGAGAGCATCCTGGTGTGAGAGGCAGTTGTGCTGGCCTTTGTTTGCCACTGCAGCAGCTGGATCTCTATTCAAAGACCCCTCCTTGCCTTAGAAAAGGCGATGACGTCTGCCCCTTTTCCCTTACATTGTCATTTCGTTTGCTGTGTTCAGCTTTTTTAGTGTTTTCCCGAGATTTTTTTTCCCCCAGTGCCTGCCTGAACCCAGCGGGGCTGGAAGAGCCACCAAAGCCTAACAGTGACATCTCCTGGCCAACAGTGCTAGTGGTCAGAGACAAATACCTCGCTGGAAGAAGGTCCCTTTTGTCTCCTCTCAGAGGAAAGCCTCCTTTGCTCTTGCAGGTCCTGTCGATTGGAAGGATTCTGCTTAGAGTCACCGTGGTGTTTGTGTGTTAAAATGCTATAGCTGTCACCAGCCACATCTCTTTCCTTAAAGGGGTTTGCAGTTCAAACCCAGCATTCTTTGTAGGCCAAATCTTACAAGCTTTCACCAGATCTCATGTCTGTGTAGAAAATTAATGTAGCCCTCTATTACCTAGGTGTCGCCTCACACCTTGGTGACTTGAGAATGTAATTTTCATTTGTATAGGTCAATTCCTTGCTAATTGCTCAGACAAAAAATCACTGCAGAAGTCAAGAAGTGAGAACTTCAGGCTTAATTACACAGAATCACAGAATGATATGGGGTTGGAAGGGACCTCTGGAGACCATCTTGTCCAGCCCCCTTGCCAAAGCAGGTCCACCCAGAGCAGGTTGCACAGGAACATGTCCGGGTGGGTTTGGAATGTCTCCAGAGAAGAAGACTCCACCACCTCTCTGGGCAGCCTATTCCAGTGCTCTGCTACCCTCAAAGTGAAGAAGTTCCTCCTCATGTTTAGATGGAACTTCTTATTGTTCAAGTTTGTACCCATTTCCTCTTGTCCTGTCCCTGGGCAGTACTGAAAAACGACTGACCCCAAGCCAGTTCCTAATATATAAAAAAATATAAAATATAATATTAAACCCAATTGCTAAAAATTATATATATGTATCAATTCTCTGGTTGTTTTGCTGACACTGCCCGAGTTAAAAACGTGTGTGGCTGCTTAGCACCAATGTGATTTACCCGGTGTGCGTTACATTTTCTCTGCCTGCCAAACCTGAAGGAGCTGCTGCTGTTTTGCAGGTCACACAGTGAATAAGATGCGCAAACATTCCGATCACGAAGTGGCCAGCCTCGCCAAAGATATTTACACGGAGTGGCGAACTTTCATCAAAGAGCATTCAAACAAGCCCTCAATAGAGGTCAGGAGCGATCCCAAGACCGAGGCTTTCAGAAAGAACGCGCGGAAGCTGCTTTGTAAAGCCCTGGATGTAGAGGTAGCGTTCAGATCCATTTGTCTCTGGCTCAAAGAGTTATTTCTTGTAGGAACAAGTCAAACAGACTTCTTTCAGCCGTAAAGCGGGTCCTGCCTGCGGAGTGGGGATGAGAAAAAATGATCTGATCCTATTTTCAGTGATTCACTGTGCCTCCCTGGTTATAAGTAGCTTTGTTTTCAAGTTAAATAATTTTTTTTTTAATTGTTAACCAAGTAACCCTGCTAATTGTGAGGTGTATTTGCTCTCATTTACATAACCAGCCAACAGAACAATTGTGAATCTGCTGCAGTTGGGCTGTACAACAGAAGGAGGAAGTTAATAGAACATAAAGTTTTTCCTACGACTTAACAGCTGTGAAAGCAACACTGGGACCTTTTGGTTGTTTCATATTTAAGTAATTAAACATTTGTAAATTTAAATCTATTGCAAAAACAGAGAGACAAGGTTGACAGTATATAAAGTGGTGATAAATACCAGATCCCTCAGGTATCTTTAAGTAAATGAACAGGGCTTTGCTGTAAGGCTTAATGACTAGTTTGCTCGGTCTATGAAATGCCATAATAATTATCCTTTTTAATTTATTCATTAATTATCCTTTAAATGGCAAGTCAAGTGATAAGCACTCAAGAGTTTCAAAGCTTAGGTGTTTGCTAGCTGTGAGAACAACCTCTCCAACTTCCAGTCCATCCGGACTGAGGCAGGGCAAAAGGATGGTTTGCTGTGGGAACAGAAGAGCAGGAAGAAAGGTGGGAGCTCACCTTTGCCAGGCTGCTGGGTCAAGCTTGCTTCTTGGATAGCAGATCTGTGCGTGGTGAAAAGACTGGTAGTAAAGCCTGGACCTGTGGGACATAAAGGCTGTAGTACCACCCTAAAACGAGTAGTTTTGGGTAAAGCAGAATTGCTTTTGAACAGGACTCACCTGAAAGCACAGCAAGGAAAAATACCCTTCTAGCTTGCAGCTACCACTATATGCACAAGTAGAGCTTACAGCAGCAGGTGAACAGCATATATAGGCAGGGGAGCCACAGAGGTCCAGTGAGCAGGGACACCTGAGAGGCTGACAAAAAGGAGAAGGGAAGGTGGGGGCTGAATGGATCCAAGGGGCTTCTAGTGCTGCCCAACAAAAGGGCAATTTAGTGATGGGTAGCAAAAAAAGGAGTGGACAAAGGTCTTGGAGAAGTACTGCTTAGCAGGCTGGAATCTCCTGCATGCAAAGCATGGGAGATTCCCCACCACAAAAGGCAGAAGTGAAATTAAAACCATTTCTTGATGGGTGGGGGATTTTTTTTTTTTAAGCTGTGCTAAATTACAGGTTTTGGCACATGTTGAAGCAATAACTACATAATTAACATTTAGCAAATCCCTTTCTGCATTCTTAATTACACCTTCTTCTACACACAGAGAGCCCACATTTCCCTTTATAGCACCAGGCAGAGATTGCCAAGCGTTTGGCATGTCTTAGAGTTGCTGTTGGAATCAAGTTTAAAATAGTATCCAAGGTACCTTTATATCAGCAAGATCAAAAAGTGAGCTTTATGGAGACAGTACAATGTAGCTTATAATTGCAGTTGAGCTTGATACCCAAAGCTAGTTGCAGATTAGTTTCCTGTTGTGATGGCAAAGTACTGCCACCCAGCTGGAGACGTGGATATGTTCCCTGCTACTGACCACATTGTCTTGTTCCGTAATTGCTAGGGTGGAATTAAATTGCTCTTCCTGTTACACTTGTGATGGGAAGTAGATTTCCTTGAATCTAAGCTGATTAATGAAGAAACACCGAGAAGCACCAAACTCCAATTTCAATCAGTTGGTCTCCTTATTAAATGCAAAGATCTAATTTTATACTTTGCTGTTTTCAGATTGATCACCCACTGGCTGAAAATATTGAGCGAGAAGCTTTTCATCTCTCTTCCCGTCTCATTAGCGCACCGTATCGCAGAATGGTGCGAGCTCTTGTCTTCTCATTAAAGCACAAACCTGAAATCCGAGCAGAAGTGAAGACTGGCACGCTCACCGTCCCTGCCTTTGTACAGAGCCATAAAAAGTGAGGTGTCATGCTTGATCCTGAAGGAGAGCTTCACGTGCCTACGTCTCTGTGGAAGTGGGAGCCCTCTCCGTCATGCGGGGAGATGCTGACAGTGCGATTCACTCGACAGCGCTCCATGAACAGGGCTGCTGAAGACAAGAACTACTAATGATGAAAATGGTGCTGTATATCTGACTTGGTGGAAATCCATGTGGGCTTGTTGCGAGAAGAGTTTCTTCTGCTCTGCTGTATGTTTTCCTGCTACAAAACCATCCTTGCTGACTCACCTGTTTCTCATTTCTGCCCCTTTGTCATACCTCAGATTGGCTCCATCCCCCATGTGGATCTTCAGGTGGCATCAGCTGAATCACGTAAAGGAGCATCTCCATGCTGTGCTGGTAGGGAATACTGGGAATTCGGTATCCTACTGGCTAACTGCAAACTCTAGTTAACCCTAAATCAGCCACATCTGCTGCAGCTGGGCCCTGCCTGTGGCAAGAGCTGGCTGTTTTGCCAAGCCGGGTGATTGCCCATTGCTGCCTTTCAGAGTTGGATGCAAAATGGGTCTCAATAGCTTGGTAGCCACCATTCCATAGGTGCAGTCATCCCACGATTGTGGGCATTATTGAAAGCCCTGGGGTGAAAATGGAATTGCCCTGGAGCATAGGTGCTATCTGATGCCTCTGCTGTTTAATGAGCAGCGCACTCGGACTTCCATACCTCACTCATCATTTAAATGTGGTGCTTGTTCTTACTGTAACATGAAAAAAAACACCTTGAAATGAATTTCCTAATAAAATTAGATTTTAAGCAAAACTCTCCTTTTAAAAGCTTTTTTTTTCCTCCCAAAATGAACATGGTTCAGAATGATTGTGTGACCAAATCTAAGCAACAAACTATTGCTTTAATTCCTTCTAGTTATTAAAAACTGGAAATCTTGCCTCTCATATTTGCTGTGCTTTCTTTAGTGCCACAAGTCATCTTGTTCTCCATAAGCTATTATTAAAGGTGTGACAGGCACAGTGTTTCTCTACTGGTAGGTAATAAAGTGCTCTCTGTGTCTGTGTGTACGTACACTGTGGGCTGGCCACAAACCTTTTTCTGAATTACCGGTGTAGACAGAACCAAATACAGGGATGAGTAAACCTGCCTATTCACAGACACAGGATTTGAAGTCTTAATATACCGTAAGGAAGGGTTTTTTGATCAGTTGTGGTCACCACTCTTATTTCAGAAGAGTCACTTAAGGACAAATAATTCAGTGGGAAAACTATGAATTAGTCTTTACTCAGATCTTCTCATGACCGACTGTCAAATCCTTTTTTTTCTTCTGTGCACACTAGAAGCTAAAGAAACACCCAAAACTTACCCGAGGTGTTGAACTCTGTAAATTTAATTAGATAATCGCAGATTCTTTTAAAAACATCTAAACCCTGTCCTGTTTGCTTGGGCCAGTGCAAGACGGTTGCATTTGTTTTTTTTTTTCTGTACACATTGTGAAGATATCTCCAAACAGCTGGCTTTTCTGAAAACAGTGATCCTCTGGTGAACAGACATTTCATTTGTAGAAAGTGGGAAGTGAAGCGTAGGTGTCTTGGAGACAGCATGAGACAGAAACTGGCAGATACGTGGGTGGTTTGGTTCTTGTGGGCCTACCTCTTCCAGGTGACTTCTTCCACGCCCTCTCCGGGTCCCTGACACCTTCCTTTTCTGAGCAGCCTTCAAGGAAGAGATTTTTTTTTTAAATGTATTTTGGATACCTTCAGCTTTTTAGGGATTGCAGAGATTTATTTTTTTTACTTCATTCTCAGTACACACCAAATATTTTTCATTTGGGAATTAACTTCAGGGATGTAAAGTTACTACACACGAGGAGAAAAACTCTCTTGTAAATTTCCTCTATTTAATGGCTAATGTTTTTGCCCAACTTGTTTTCAAAGTGTATAGCTCTGGGTCCAGCTCTTTTATCTTGATGTTAAAGTGGGCAGCAACACTTCGGGCTGAAGAGTCACAGACTCAGCTTTGCATAAAACTGACTGGAGGAACTGGAAAAGATTCCTGAAGGTTGGATTTGAGACCCACAGGACAGAATGCAGAGAACAAGGGAATGGCTTTAAGGACAAAACCAGAAGGAAGGTGAGGAAGGAAGAAAAAGAATGATGAAAAAGCAATGGGCCAAAAAGGGCTTAATTTTCCCAAAGGGTGATGCTGAATGTGACAACAGGATACTCGATACCCGGCAGTAATCAGGTTTTTAATTGCTCCAAGGAGGAATCTGGTCTTCATAGAGTAATCTCACCTGCACAACTGTGTTTATTTATGCCCCAGGTTACCTACTGAATCAGTTTGCTGCTCCTCAGGTCTTTCTTCCCTCCCCTGGGCGATGCTGCCAGTGGCGAGATGAGCTGTGTGGCTCGTGGGTAAATCAGGCCAGGGGTGGCCAGTGGGAGACTGGAGCCATGTGGATAAATCAGGAGGCCAGGGGTGGCTGGTTCTCAGTGCTGTGATCCATTCACCAGCTGCAGCTTGTGTGACCCCTGGAAATCCCTTGAAATAGAGGGTCTGGAAGAACACAGGGACCTGAACGTGAAATACAGAATCGTTTAGGTTTGAAGGCACCTTCAAGATCATCTAGTCCAACCATCAGCCTAACTCTGACAAAAAAAAAAAAAAAGGCAATAAAAATCACTAAACCATATTCCTAAGGACCATGTCAACCCATCTTTTGAACACCTCCAGGGATGGTGCCTCAACCACTTCCCTGGGCAGCCCATTCCAATGCCCGATAACCCTTTCCGTGAAGAAACTTTTCCTAATATCCAATCTAAACCTCCCCTGGCACATGCTCCCGAGGTCGGCCTGTCTCTGAAACATCTGATTTGTAGTCTGCCTGTGGGCAAACTCACTCAAAGAGGGTCCTGCAGGACCCTCCCTAGCTTGGGTTCCCCCACCACATGGGTTACACATCGGGCTGGAGAAGCAAGGGCCCCTCACGCATCCTAAGGTTTGGCCTCACCGGCCCAGGTATGCGTTTCTCCTAAATTCTGCTCTTCCTCCTCTGGTTTTCCTTGGCAGCCTCTGTGTGGGGCAGACCAGCCACAGGGTACCGGTAGGACACATTACAAAGGCAGGGACTCTCCACAAGCTCCCGTCTTCACGCTGGGGAAAGCCTTTGAGATGAAAAGGCAGGATGAAAGGGCTGAGCGGTGGCTCCCTTGTGCTAGGTTCCTCTGGCACAGCGTCTTTGAAACAGCTGGTTCCCTTTTTGCAGGGGAAACATTAAATGGAGGAGGCACCCAAGCTGGAGAAAAGGTTCTTTTTTTCCCCCCCGTTTCTTACCAGTTTGAGGCCACCCCACAGATTTCTTTCAGCGAAAGAGCAGATAAAGCCAACAGACCTATAGAGACCTGCTGCACCCAGCACAGAGAGGAGGGAAGCACCTCCCGGAGGTGAACAACATCTCCTGCTCTCCTCCCCTGCCTTTGCTGCTGGTGCCTGGAGAACACAAGGTGGGAAGGCACCAGGCGACGGCTTGCTCCATTCCCCGTGAGCAGGCACGGCTCAGGAGAGCTTTATCCTGCCACAAATGACTTGGGCGAAAGAAGACAGGAGTAGACAAGACCCTCCCTGTCCTTCAGAAAACAGAGCGCACAGCGGCTCACCATTTCTCATCTTTTAAGAGGCTCTTCAAAGCTTTCTCCACAAAGAACCCAAACTTTCAGATCTCGTTTTCTTCCCTGGCAGACCTGTAATACGGAGGGTTTGCTAGGCTGGCCCCGGATTAAGAGATGTTAAGGCAAGGAGCAGCCAGAGATGTCTTTTGGATTGTTTGAAGTAGGCTCTGGGAAGTTTCCTCCCAGGATGTGTCAGCACACCACGGGGCAGGAGCATAAAATGGACCAGAAATTGGGGGCTGGAGCAGAGGAGGGATGGAGAAAAGAAGAAAAGAAGAGGTAGAAGAAGGGGAACATGTTCCCCAGCTGGCAAACCCTCACTCCTCCAAGCGGCACCAGAAGCCCTCAGTCTCCCCGGCTGCTTTAAATGGCTGTGGTACTTTTAAAGTGGTTTTAATTCTAATGAGTGAGCCCTCTCATAGCAGAGGTCGTGTTGTGGAGGATACCACAAGGGCTGGAGAGCCCTCCTGCATTTGTTTAAAAACCCCTCTGCACAGGGGTTGATACAGAATCATAGAATCATCTAGGTTGGAAGGGACCTTTAAGATCATCTAGTCCAACCATCAACCTGACTCCGATAAAAAAAACAAAAAAAAAACCAAAGAAAACCATACAAAAGAACCCCCCCATCACTAAACCATGTCACTAAGCACTACATCAACCCGTCTTTTGAACACCTCCAGGGATGGTGCCTCAACCACCTCCCTGGGCAGCCCATTCCAATGCTTGATAACCCTTTCAGTGTAACAATTTTTCCCAATATCCAACCTGAACCTCCCCTGGCACAAATTGAGGCCATTTCCTCTTGTCCTATCACCTGTGACTTGGGAGAAGAGACCAATCCCTGCCTCTCTACACCCTCCTTTCAGGTAGTTGCAGAGAGGGATATGGCAGGATAAGTCCCATGCCCCCATTCCCCTTCATGTGGATGTACTGGTGGTTCAGAGGAGGGGAAACTGAGGCACGAAGGGACTCTGACATGTCACAGGAGGCAGAAAAGGGAAGCTCGTGCCAGGGTTACACTGCAATTAATGATGCTCTAATTCTTCTGCTAGCAGTCCACTGAACAACATCCACAGCCTCTGTCAATTAAGCTAGATTATGGGTTAATCGTTGCTAATTATATATTATTATATAGCAAGCAGTTATCTCCCTATAAAGGGTGCTCCTAAAGTGACAAACGCTGTTCCTCTAGCACAGCCAGTCCCAATGGCAAACAAAAAAAAAGAAGCAAGCCAACGTTGTGGTCAATATTTTGCCTAAGCCGAAATTTTCACATTGCAAACACTGCACTGCTGTTGGAGGAGAAGGAGGAGAAGGAGGAGAAGGAGGAGAAGGAGGAGAAGGAGGAGAAGGAGGAGAAGGAGGAGGGCCTGCTACATGCAGAGCCAGCCAGAGAGGGGCTAAAAATCCACAGCCCCCCAAACCTGCTGCAGAGGCAGGACCGTAAGCCCCAAATCCAGCTGTTAAACTCTCCCATCCATCATGGAGCGAATGCCCCGTTCAGCCTCCGCAGGCCAAGACCCCCACGAGCAGGAGAGGAAGACCTCGCTGTCCCCGGGGCTGCGGCCACCGGGAAACAGGGTTTAAAATAAGCTGGGAAAACAACTCCCGGTAAACGCCGTCATTGCATTTTTAATTGTCCATATGCTTGGTCCATTATGTTTCCCCAGATGGCAGGGCTGCCTGACTGCTGCCTCCTCATCTGCGCTGCCACAGCCGGGCTCTCCAGCGGGTACCTGGATCCCAGCTGCCCAGTACACCCCAGTCAGGGCGTACACATGGGAAGATGGGAGAATAAAACAACCTAATCTATTCACTGAAGCAGCAGGGTTTGCACCCATGGAGGGGGTGCGATGCTACACACCACCAGCACTGCTCAGAGACACAGGGTTCAGCTCCAGCACTGGCTCCCTGGGTGTCACGAACGTGCCAGTCCTCTGCAGCCCAGTCCCAAGCTGTGGGACTTGAGTATAAAAGTTAAAATACACCAATAACCCTCTACGGAGAGGAACAGGGGGAGAGGGAAGAAACCACCGGAGGAGAGCTGTGAGAGTCCTTTAAATACATTTCCTCCCCCCTCTTTCTCAGCGTGAGCCTGATGTGGGGGAGCAAACCAGCTGCCACATCTACGACGTGGGGCCGGACACCACCTATGTCTTGCTGCTTTTCTGCAAGAGCATGGAGGGGAAAGGCTTCTGGAGGTTGCCCGCTGGTGCCCGCGGGGACAGCACGCACCCCACAGCAGTGGGGCCAGCCCCAGTCCCCGCTCCCCTTCCCACCCCAGGCACTGCTGGTGTCACCACAGAAAACTTTACCGACTATTACACAGAATAAATCACCGAAGGGGAGTCGCCTGGTAAGGGGTGAGCTCCCAGCTGGTGCTCAGAAAGCTTTTCTCTTTCTTTCTGCAGCCACCAAGGTAACAGACTGGCCATTTTATTCTCGCTTTAAGAGAAAGCTGTGAGTCAGCAGAACATTGCTGTGCCCCTGGGGCCACATAAATCTCAAGCGAGCAGAGCGTGCGATGCTTCTGCTTAAGAAAGCATCAGGACACCTTTCGGTTTTACGGCTGGGTTAGTGTGGAAACCTGGGG
>JAHREE010122463.1:0-10835 GCA_033628505.1 Tringa tobata | reverse complement strand
AATATAAAATGTATAGCTATTTGTAAATATGAATATATAATAGGTATATGTAAAATATGTAATTATAAAACATAATACAGTATATTTATTTAAAAAAAACAAACAGTGTCTGAGAGGTAGATGTCAAGGCCCATTCCTGTATCTCTGCTGAAGATCAAGTTACGTGCTTTCAGACAAAACTTTTTTCCAGTATGTGTCAAAGAAGCCCTAGAATTTTCAAATGCATCTTTGTACTATTTCTTTCTCAAATTGAGCTTAGAGTTTATGAGAGATATATATTTCCAGAATTGTGTGTCCAAAGAACAAATTTGGAGAGAGTAATGATATTTTCTCAATTTTGCGTGTATTAAAAATATTCATCATTGTAAAAGTTGATCTTTACATTATAAAAAGAAAATTATGCACATATGATTTTTGAAGCTTAGTTTTTAGAAATATTTGTTGTCTTGTTCTTTATATAATTGAAATTTTGACAGTTCTATAAACATTTTTGCTTGATCTTGTTGTGCTGTTTGTGGTAATAATTTGTCTTTGAATTCAAATACTGAAAACTGGGAAGAAGGAAATGCAATTACTATTGTTTTGCTGTGAAACCAAGAGGATGCTTTTCGTTCTGCCTGTCTGTCCATCTGTCTTTCATTTCCTATACCTTAGTGTTGGCAATATGGTCCTTCAGTAAGGATCAAAAAGGCATTAGTAGCTTGGACCCCATCCATAATATAGTTTCTTTCTGCACTTCAGTGATTCTGCGTAATTTTTTGGGTCTTATGTTCCCCCTTCTGCAAGGGATCCTGTAAACACTCCCGTCTAAAATAAACTTTAAAAGTTGTCTTTGTATGAGCAAAATAATTGGTAACATGTTTGTAATTTGTTGCCCCTGATACAAGGTTTATGTGTGTACATGATGTGTATGGTACACTGAACATATTTAATTGACTTCCTGTGAGTTACTCAGTTTACTGACTAGAGGTGGTAGTACAGAAAGATGAGAAAGAAAAGCTTCCCAACTTCATAATAGAGATGCAGGCAGATTTGTGGAAATTTGGTAGGTTAATCCTTCCTGATCCTGAAAGTAAACAGTTTATTCTCCAAGAGAAAAGATAATTGGGAATTGAAGGTAGACACATACTACTGTTTTGACGTGTAGGACACTAGAAGATTTGGAATCAGCAGTGGAAAAAATAAGGTTAAGTTAAAAAGAAAGAATTTAGGGAGGAGATATGGAAAAATATAAAGTATAGATTAGCTATTTTAAAAATCCTTTCCAGATAAAGAGAAGGTACTTGGTATTTACAGAGCAGTGAAGAAGAAGCTAGTGTGAAGGAAATAAAAATGGAGAATGAAAATAACTTTGGCAGTAACACTGATACATGTTCACTTAGCAATAAATGGAGAGGTGAGGAATCAAGACATGACAGCATTGCAATAAGCAATGGAAATTAAGACTGTATGAAAAGTATCAGTTTTGGAAATAGTGAAAGGGAACACTCAAGGTTTGTTTTGCATTTGGTGCATGAAGCAATAGTGGTAGAAGAAATGTTGTTTTGCCGAAGTGCTGAGTTGCTGACCCCACCCTTCCAGAAATAGGCTTAGGTGATGTTTCTGTCTGTGCCTTCTGCCACTGTAGCTGTCATGGTCTTGTTGTTTTTACTTACTTGTTTTTACTTGTTTTTACTTGTTTTTACTTGTTTTTACTTGTTTTTACTTGTTTTTCTGTCCTGTGAACATCTCCAGTGATTCTGGATCTCATTGCTTTGCAGTTCATATTGCGAATTCCACCATCTCCTTTATGTTTCTATATAAATGTCTCTTTGGTATATTTATTTACTTGTTAGGTTTAACTCTACAGTGTGTGATATTGCTGTTACTTTTTTTTTCCCCCTCCAATTCAGAGCAAATATATCTGGATCTTACTTTCCCTAAATCATGTGACTTATAATACAGCCCATTAAAAAACCTAAACAAAATTATCCTTGTAGGGGATCTAGCAAACTTTTAAATTAAA
Organism: Tringa tobata; assembly: GCA_033628505.1. NCBI lineage: Eukaryota > Metazoa > Chordata > Aves > Charadriiformes > Scolopacidae > Tringa > Tringa tobata. The sequence goes on along the minus strand of JAHREE010122463.1, from coordinate 8,830 downwards.
ATTACTTTTTCTAATTTTCTGATTATGGGTTACCTTTTCGTTCATTTCCCAAGTGTATGACCAGTACCTCTGGCCTCTATCAACCTTGCTTACATTTCTGGAAAAATGCTATTTATTTAACTCTTCTGAAAACAGTTAGTAGTAATCGCCAGAAAATAATTTCATGTCTTAATAGAATATATCCCTTCATTATCTTAATCCACTGTTTATTAATTCCTTATAAAATTCTAATGGTTCAGTTCTGCAAGAGGGCTTTTAGGTAAATTGAATGATAAATTACTTTTTCTCTAATTATACTCTAAATCTGTTTTCTGCCACTGTAACTGGGATAAATTTTGAGAATGTTTTTGTTAAAGATTAGTACAGTGTTTACAAAGTTTTACTTGTTAGGCACAGTAGCATTTTAGAGAAACATAAATATTTTTTGTTAGTGCTACTTATTTGTATTTTGTATTCTGTCATCTCTCTCTTCAAATATTTATGTATTTTTCCTTTCTGTTAATATCCTGAGGGAAACATCTACACAATTAAATGAAAGTCTGGTTAACACACCTGTCATAGGACATACTTTTTGTAGTCTTGGTGTTGCAGGGGTTTCTCTGTGGAGGAGCGACGTGATAGACTGAGGTCAGTTGAGTGTCCTGCAGCTGAGGATTTTCTGATCAGTATGGACAAAGTTGTACTTTAAAGCTGAATCACAAATAAAGTCCCCCTACAGTGATTTGGTAAGAGCTCCAAAAGGGGACATGAAGGGCTGCTCCTTTCCCTGCAGCGTGGTGGTAAAAGTCTGCAAAACTACAAAACCATTATCCCAGTCTTCCTCTAACACATCTTTGTTTTTCGCTCTGCCTCACTTTGTATGCAGAAAGTAAATAAAAGTTACGTGACTAATTCTGGCAAAATTTAAAAAATAAATTGAATTAATTCATATTTCTTGAATAAAATTATTCAGATACCCACAAGAGATACTTAACTGTGGTTGGTTATTTAAACCATCTGATCAGAAGTTCATTGGTCTGATCAGAAGTTTAGTACCCAGAGGAACAAGAAAAATTTCCATACTGCCAAGTGGAGTGTACTAAGAAGGGTAAATAATACTTTAGCTGTTCAGTCCTTAAAATTTTCTAAGGAGTGAGAAGAAATGATGCATTTAAAATTCTCACTGGAAAATAAGATAGGATTTTAATATCATACAAAAAAGAAAATTAAGAAGAGACAAAATTGTAATGACTGTGATCCTCAAATTAGTAAATCTGATTCAAAACAAGTATTTGAATAATCAAGAAATAATATTTTTTTCAAAGAGAATAAAAACTAATTCCACATCCAAAATGTGTAATATGTCTATTCTCTCTCTTTTCATATTATCTTTAACAGTTTTTACAGTAATTTCACATGGCAGTATTTTTTTTTTCCAGTTTAATTAGTTCATGATTTTGATCATTTAAAAAACCTCAGAAATGTTTGCTTCCTTGTTATTCTGTTATTGGAGGAACTTTGCTTTTTGTTCAGATGCATATCTATGTTATTTAAGCACACCTGAGTATATGTGTTGTAATCTCAGCAAGCAGTCCATTGGTAAACTAAGTTTAGACTTAGGGGAAGGATACTACTTCATACAACTCCCCCAAAGTTGTTACCCACATCTGTTTTCCTTGTTAGGGCCTATTGTGAAATGTTGCCTGTTGTCAAGGCAGTGTAAAAACTCCCAACAACTCCAGCAGAGCCAGTATTTTATCTGTTGCATCAAAAGAAGTTTGCAATATTTCCAGTAAGTTATTGAAAACTGTAATAATAGAAAGGCCAAAACCACTACTAATAAAATGCCTGCTAATAAAGCCATTTGCGATTCAAAGTCTCTTCATCACTTTTTCATAGAAATCCATGCCTGATTAACTGAGTTTCAAATCATTTGTCAAATAATTATGAGAAAGTTCTTAACTGTGAACCTGTTTCTAACCTAACACAAAAAGAAAGTGACCGACATTGAACCCCAGAAGTATTTTCATTTGCTGCCCACAGGCAGAAACTGCAGTCATCAGCTAAACCACGTGATTTTTTTCCAACACCCTCTCACTAAACCATCCTTGCTGTTAAAAGCATGATGAACATGAGGACATACACTGATCCATCCTGATTTATTTTGATTTTATAGAAAAAGTATAGATGACACGTCAACATACTGGTACTCTGCATATGTTTATTCTGTTTACATTATTGAGTATCAATGGGGACCTATTGTCCATCTTACACAGTAATAAAACCAATCCACAATGCTGTTTTATGGATGTGATACTAATATCCTAACTTGTATTTTTTTGTAAATATTCAAAAGGTGACACGGGCAGAGTTACAGAAATTCTCACTGTTTTTTCTCCAAGTCCAGCAAAAAGACTTAGTCCATCATAATTTGAATATTTGTACCAGTATTCAGATGAGATATTTTAAAGAAGCCAAGAGCCAATGGCATCTCCAGTGTGTTCTGGTAAAGACAGTTCTGATGCAATTCTGTCCCATCGAGTTGAATTTATTTTGACTTTTGGCAAGCCCATCAAGAAACTGAGGGGCAAAGAAACAGTAAGTAATAACAGTGAGGACTGGGAAGCCCAAGAGCATATGGGTGACAGCCTCAGGGCCTATAAGGTCCCAGACTTCTGTTTTTTCTGGCAAACGTTTGGGATGAAAACTCAAGGACAAAGTATCTTTATGTGTTTAGGTTTTGTTTTGTATTTTTTTTTCCTAATATGTAGTTGAAAAACTGTCTTCACGTGTCAACTTAATTCTTCTTTTCCACCTTCATGTAGCTCTTGTTTGTGTACTAATATTACTGATTGTTTCTTGTTTCAGCTATTTGTACAAGAATGAAATCCAGTCAATTGACAGGCAAGCATTTAAAGGACTTGCCTCTCTAGAACAACTGTAAGTGCCTTTTCTCTTCTGTGCTGTCATCTCCATGGTTCCCCTGCAGAGGAAAAGTGCACGCCTTGATCCTGCCTGCATGCTCTGCATGTCTGCACTCCCTGGGTTGTTAGGCAGAGAGCCCCATAATCATTTGCATGTGAAAAACACCACAATTGATCTCTGTGTCAAATTCCTCATTTCTGTGTTCGTCTTTTATTTGTGATTTGCATTCCCCGTGTCCCTGTACATTGTTACATAGCTTTGACAATGAAGAAGCATTATTGTGGAAAATGTTGAAAACTAATGTGTTTTACTAAGAGAGAGATTCTGATTTCATTTCTGTAGGTTTTATAACATTGCAATTCCTTTGACTGCAGCAGTTACTTTGTTTTATGTGGCATAACTAAAGCTGAATTAGTGTCTTGAAGTTTAACCCAGTTTTGTTACATTTTAAAACAAAAAGAGATTTTAAAATTAAAACCTTACTATTATTGATATGTGTAAATCATTGCCATATACAGATGTTTAAAAAGAAAGTTCATAGTTTGTAATGTAAGTGTTCCAGTAATGTCTTCTAGAAAGATTGATTAAAAGCATTCTCTTTTTCCTGTATAAATGACTGAAGAACAATTTCTATTGGAAAAGAATGAAAAATGCAGTCCTTAGCTTGACAAAAACTGATTGTATTGATTCCATTAAGTTTAACTATATTTTGTTTAATGATCAGAAAGCATTGCTATACATTCATTGTCGTAGTGTTTAGGAAAACAGAAAGAGAGAAAGAGAAAACTGCCAAATAACAGTACCAGACCAATGAGTTTCGTAGCATATAAATTTGGGGGGCTGAATATCTTTCTTCTAGGACCAACATAAATTTTGAAACTCCTGATAGTTATCAGTGTATTAAAGATTTTCTAAGAAATGTACCGGTTTCCTTGTACTATAAACCTCAAGTGGGTATTAGTGGACACAGTGTGTATCTGGCAGAAAATGGCACTTCGGATGGGTACAGAATCATACAAGCTCATTTTAGAGGGAAATAGGTGGCTTTTGAAGGAAGAGCTTCTATATAAAGCAGAAGTGATAATTATAAAACATATATAAATATGTCATTTGTTTCCTTAATGCCCTTCTCTTCCTCCTACTCCAGAAATGATTACTGAAGTATATTGACAGCAACTGGTAGGGCTTACTTGCATGCTAATAGCAATTCTTATTTTATGTGTAGAATTTTAAATATTGAGGCCCATTTATTGAATTATTAATGTTTCCAAAATAATATTCTGCCCCATGCCACAAGCCTGGTATGCTGTAAGTGGCAACACTTGTCCTTTTTTTTTAATTTTTTTTTCCCTCTATTTCTTGTTGATCTCTGTTATGATTGAGAAACATAAATCACTTTGGAATCAAGTCCTCTAACTTCACTTTGTGTTGACTGCTGGGTGCAATGTTTCTGCTTTTGAGGCTTCCACGGCCTCAAATTATCAAAGGCATTTTGCTACTGGATGTGTTGACTCGGCCAAATGCTCTTCTCAGTGCTCAGTAGAGCTCTCAGAAGCGGATGCTGTGGTCCACATCTTGGGGAAGATTTGCTTCACAGTAATTTCTTGTACTCCAATGAAGCAGAATGAAACCAATATTTAAAAAAAAAAAAAAACCCAAAAACCGAACAGCAAAGCAAACACTATTCTGTTTTGGGGTTCGTTGGTTTTTGGTTTTTTGTTTGTTGTTGCCGGGTTGGTTTTTTTTTAAGAGAGAAACTAAATATAGTTTCATTTATGAGGCCTGCTGCATGTATAAAGGAGGAAAAACCCCAGTATTTGCTCCTGCTGGCAGGATCCTGCTTAAACATCCACGGCAGAATTCTTAGCTGCTGATGTAGTAGAAATATCTTTTTCTTCGGAAATTTCTGCCAAGGGAATAAGATCTTTGAATCAGATCTTGAAACTTGCCTGTGCTAGAGTAAATTCTGAAAAAAACTTGGCAGTTTTAGATGTTTGAACAGAGTGAGCCATACATATTTTGTCACCTAACTCTTCATTCATGGCAGGACATGAAGGGAGAAGGTCAGCTGATGAAACGGAGCCGCTTAGTACCAGTTTAGACCACGATAAATCTGCAAGACATATGTTTGGGTCTGGCAAATGTGACACAAAGCTGCAGAAAAATTGCACTTTTTCAGAGCAGGAGCCGGAAGGCGTCAGAGCACCTGAAAGGCAATGAAAGCTGCCTCTATATGCTTGTGCTTAGACAACACCTATATGCCTCTATATGCCCGTGCTCAGACAACTGAATCCCACCTGAAATGTCACAAATACCTGGCTTGGGAAGTCATGAGTTCGCTGCATTTGGATCCCAAGATTGAGCTCTAAATGCAGTCTATTTCCAGATGTGTGTATATTGCTTTTCTTTCAAATACCTACTATATGTTTTGAAATCTCAGCTTAAGATCTGAATGCATCAGGGATAAAAAGTGTTCTCTGCAGTCCTTAACTAGTGGGATCCCCAAATACTAAATGAATTATTTAAATCTGTTTACCTAATCTTAGTGGAATACTAATTATGCATTTTCTTTTAACTTTCATATTAACATACTAATTTTGCTCTTTATAAGTTGTTATTAGAGTTATGCTGTAGTTTGTGTACACATGTGGATACTTTGGGGGAAATCAATAGATGAAAATGCTATCTTACATATAGTGAAGCAGCTTGTTATATTCATTTTGTTTCCCTCGATTCTATTTTCAGTAGCTTTGAAATGTTACTATGATTTTTTTTAAGTTTTATATTACAAAGAGTTCCTGGTTGTTGCGTAACTGTATGTGAGCAGTTATGAACATTTAACACACTGGAGCCTGATTAAAGTCTCATTGCTGCTAGAAATACCTGTGGCAAGGAATAATGAAAGAGAATTAATTAATAAACAAACAAACCCAAAAGATATGAAAGGGGCCTTGAAAATTACAAATCCTTACTATTCTAAAATAAGATCAGGTAGGGACGACAAACTTAAATGACTGGAAACAGATATCTATCTAGCCTTCTTTTAAAAATCTTTAAAGAGAGGATTCCATAACCTCCTTAAGCATCTTATTCCAATATTTTGTATTATTACTGTAACATCTTATTTAAATCTCCTTCCTTGTGGTTTAAGTGTTTTACTTCTTGTTGTACCCTTGGGCATGGAAAGGTCTTTGATAAATGTGGGATAAATATGTTTGTTCATTCTCTTTCAAATAATCAAATGGCAAACATGCTATTTAAATATTTAGAACATAGATTATACTCAACTAATGGGTTGTAAATACTTCCCTAAAGATATGGAGCTATTATTAGAAATGAACAATTGGCATATATGATAAAAGTAATCCTGTACAAAAATATTATGCTACAGAAGATGTAATCCTAAATTTAGTGCTGTGAAAAATGCCACTGTGTCTGAATTTTACTGTCAATGTTCATCCTCCAAGATTAATAGCAACACAGAGAAAATCTGTGCCATGCTTATTTGATCAAAACTTTATCTTCCTCTTGGTGTGTTTGGTTTGGGTTTTTTTTCTTTAAGTATTTCCTTTCCTTCTGTTTCATCCTTCGTAGTGAATTCAGAATTAAAAAAGGAAGACGGAAGGCTATTTAAAAATCACTCTTGCATGCTTTTTCTTTAAATTTCCATTATGAAAGCCCTTTTAATATCAAATTCATTACATCATACTACTATTTGTAAAAGGGTTTTATGCTCTGAACATAAAAGATGTCTATAAAGACATGAAAGTGAATTTCCAGTCCAATAAATTCTCATATTAATTAAAATACTAAAAATCCTTTGAAAAACATTAATGTGGTACATAGAAGAAAAGAATGTAAGTGATAAACCTAAGTGATAAAATATTATTAAAGTGTAGGTCGTAAAGCCAAGGATTTTTTACTCTCTCTATTGTAGACTTACAATGCAGTTTCGTTTCTGTGTTTATTTTTTTAGAATTACACTTGTTGTTAATTACTTTGCCCACATATTTAACACCTTGTTCTGTTTACAAATTGCCTGACAAGTTGCTCAGGCTGTTTTTGAGGTCATAATTTAAAGACCTGCAAAACCCAACTAACTTGTCACATGAAGCAGTTAAGAGTATTTTCCAGTTGGACTTCATTATTTGATTTTGTGAGCTGCTTTAGGCACGATGATTTCTGATGAGGTAGTGTTAATGCGCTTCAGTGCCTGAATTATTGTAGTTGTATCTGATGATTTGAGGTTGTAAGCAAGGCAAGTTTTATAATGGAAGTACTGTTTTCATTAGACTGATTAATTTCGTTGGAAAAGCAAGATGAGTTTTCAGGCACATGAAGTATTGTTTACATCTATAATTATAGTAGTCTTGAATGCCAAACAGCAGTTATGAGCTGTTGCTTTGAATTTAATGATGTATACATCACTTAAAGCATCTGAGAGGTGTCCTTTTTTTTTTTTTCTCTCTTTGCTAATCTCACCTGTGATCCATGGACGTGAAGAAGGGATTGTGTGCCTCAATGTGCCTGCTTTTACCAATGTTACTTGTTGTTCTAGTGAGAGGTATTACTTGTACCTACAAATCTTGCCTTGTCATTGCCAAGGAAGAATAAGAGATACGTTTGCAAGGTGCTGATGAATCATAAAATGCAAGTAGAATTAACAAAGTTAAAAAAAAAAAATAAAGAAAAAAAAAAATCCTTGTTGTCTGCACACGAAGTTTGTGTATGTAATTTTTGCCAAAACCCAAGCTGCTTCAGAAGAAGTAACAAACCCTATGTTTGTGCCTGATTTTTTCACTTCTTCCTCTTCCGCTGCAGTGGTCCCCACCTTGCCTTGCCCCCCTGTAATGCTGCTGCTGGTGATGGTGGGGAGGTGGGCGAGCAGAGCCCTGGCTCCTGGCGAGCTGTGCCTGCCCGTGGGCCCTGCCCGCGGGGTGGATACTGGGCCCGTCCTGCCGGTCCTTCCTCAGGCCTGGACCTGACCGAGGCCTCTCTTCTCTCCGCTGCTCTTTGTAACGAACCTTGCAGGAAGTACCTGCCTTTGAGATACCTGTCTTTTTAATTTAGATGAAATTGGCCCCTGTTTTCAAAAGACTGGCAGGCATAGCATGATTACACGCTTCTTGTTTCCTCGTGCACACAGGATCATACTCTGTGCCCGCTACGGTACGTGGCCAGGCGTTGCACTGGCAGTAGGCAGATTGACGCTGCGATGTGCCTGGTCACATCCACGCTGATTTTTTGGCTTTTTCTGTGGTCCCGGTTCACTGCTCCCTGGCATCGCTCGCTGGCTCGTGCTGGGCCGTGCTGCTGCTGGCAGGGGGTCTGGGACACTGCCAGGCACGGGCCTGGCCGCCCTCATCGCCGCTTCTTTCCCCTCTCCTCTCTCCACGGCCACCGTTCAGTTCAGGTCAGGGAGCAGAGCACAAGAGACTACCCGCATCCTTCTACTTTTCATGCTGAAGAGCTGATTTTTTTCCTGGAGATTTTGGGCTCTCAGATTTTATTTTATTTTATTTTTTTTTAAATTATGGGTATTTTCGTTCTTCAGCCCACAGTGATTTCTAGATGTACACATTCTCCAGATGTTCCTGAGTCTGTCAGAGGTCAAATGGGAAACTTCAGAGGTTTGGATACATTTGGATATACTCAGGATCTGAAGTCTATAAATCATTTTCACAGTTCTTTGTGCAAGTCTTATCAATTATTTGTTGTTTTCTCATCTCTAAAGTTATGGAGTACCTCCATGACATAGCCAAGGCTGGAATGATTCTTTTTCACAGTCCATTTTCACAGCACTTACAGATTAATAATCTTGTTACATCAGACTTTTTCAGTTTTATGGGATTAACAGCTGTGTAATATTTGTTGCTGCGTAATATTAATAACTTACATAAGCATCAACAAAGCACAGCTGTGGTGG
>JAHREE010122457.1:0-15273 GCA_033628505.1 Tringa tobata | reverse complement strand
TATATAAAGGTAGGAACACCAAGCCACAAATCTCAGGCATTTGGAAGGATTAAATCTTCCAAAACATTTAAATAAACTATAACAGCTTCCACTAAATATATCCTTTTGAAAAATCCGCTCCCAATAGCATCCCTTGTTTGGATAGTCACATAAATGTCAAAACTTGCATCTTAAGCCCTTAAATATTCAAAACAACCTTCAAAAGATCTATTCAGCAGATCTACTACTACACACTACTGCTTCCTTCCGTGTATTTCTGATGTGATAACACTATCACAAGTTAATTGATTGCTTATGTTCCAAAGAGACTGTAAGGTTTAAAATAATAATTTAATTATCTGCACTCTCTAATCCTAAAAACACATCACGTAACCAGTACACCAGCATAAGCAGATGCCAAAGATACACACAGTAAGAATAAAGACAGCTAAAGCAGATCTTTGCAGTACTTCAGCTACGTCTGGTATTGACTCGTGTGAAATACAAAACAGTAAGATGGATAAGTAACTGCATATTATAAGGAAGCTGTATCTCAAGAAAACATAAAAATTAAGAAAATATTTTAATATTATCAGCAGTGTGTGTTTGACAACAAAATTTAAGTGTTTGATTGGTAGAACCTTAATCTTCAGTATCCGGTAAGTCAAGTATTCTAATAGACTAGTACACATTAAGTCCTGCAACTTCTGTCCTTCCCAAATTAAGGTTTCAACTACCAAACCAAGTATCAGAAACCCAAAAAATACAGGTGCAATGCAATTCTAGTATTGTTATCCCATCTCATCACAGAAAACTCACCTTCAGTAACACCTTCCTAGACTTTAGAACACGTACTTGGTGCTAAGGTCAGCCTAGACGCTTACTGTTCAGCCTTCTTTTAAGATGACTCTTACCACTCAAGAGTGGCTTTTTATCAACAGCACCGTGCAGTACACAGATGAGATGAAGCTGGGAGCATTGTGGGTCCCAAGAAAGTGGGATGAAGTTGGGAGCATTTGGGGAGCGGTACCTCTAAGTCTATCTGGGTCAGTATCAAGTTTTACGTTCAGTTATTACCAAAATTTAGCAGGGGCAAAGCTAAAGCAAATGCCCCAAGCTCCATTCTTCCTGCCTTTAGCGTGATGAGGAAAGGACTTTCTGCACACACTTGTGTTTTGAGAGTTAATTCCCAACTTCTGGGAGACTTTAGAAGTCGCAGCCATTTCCAAGTACACCATCCATCCTAGTCCTATGCTTCTGGCAGCTTTATGGAGGGGCAACAGAAGGGTCTGGGACCGGACCATGTACAGAAGCTAGTGATAAAACTAAGAAGAGTTTTCCCTTCTATGCCTGCCACCTCAAAGCTAAAAAAGTGAAGATAATTTTTTCAGGATACAGAAAGAACTAAGAAATGTTAAAAAACCCCAAACAACAACAAAAAGACCCCAGCCCACCATCTACTTTTTCAGCATGCTTACTTCATCAAGAGAAACCAGTTACACCGTAACTTTTATTACTAAATCAACTTTGAAAAAGATTCATTGGCATATTTATAGAATTGAAGTTTCCTCCCAAACTTTACAGTAAAACACAAATACTGTTTCACCTTCAAAATGTTTGTCACAAAAAAAAAAAATCATGAAACACTGCCTTGAATAAGGTCTGCCAAATCACATTTTACAAGAAAAGAAGTGTTTAGAATATTTATCCATAAATACCCTTCATATCACAGGAAATAACATCCCTGGAATGTTAACTGTGTTACAGTATTTCAAGTTTGTTACAATTACAGTTAAGAAAAGGAAATTAACATGTAAAAGACAGTAATACAGTAAAAAGATGACATCTAAAACTGAGCAAAGTTTAAAGAAAATGCCTCTGGAAATCTCAGCAAGAACACCTGCTACTTCTTGACGCTTGTACCCCTACCCCCCTTAAAAAGGGCATTTAAAGTTATAAAGTAGAGTAGGTAACAGTTTAATCTTTAATCAGTCATCTACAGAAAGTAATACTGCACCAACAGAGAAAAGGACTGAACTGTATGGGTACTATATCTAGCTTTTATCAACTGATTTATACTCTCCAGAAAACATAGCATTTTTCTCCTTGATTAAAAATAAAACACAGCTCTTTAAAGTGACAAACATAATATATTACACTGTAAAAACAAACTAGTAAAGAACTAAACAACTCCAGAACTAAAACAAATTTCAAAGGACGTCCCAAAGCTGTAATTGCAATTATTATTAAGGCAGATTTGACTTCAGTTATACTAACTTACAGCATAATAAATATTCTTCACCCTGTACAGTTCTTTAAAATCAACACCTAATGAGAATATAGTATTGCACCAAAGGCTGAAATTAACAGGTTCAACTTCTAAAGTGCTGAAACCCTTCTGAAGTTGTGCCGTGCTGTAGTTCTGTATTCATCCTGGTTCACGTAGCCCGAATACGTTAAGAGTTCAGCGTGGCCACTTGATTGTGGGCTTCGACGAAAAGACTGTGAGGTAGAACAAACTCCTTCAGGTTCTCTGCCACCCTATGGATCACCAAGCTGTGCAAATGGATCTGTCACAGGAAAGGGTTCCAAAGCTTTCTCAGAGTTCTTCCAGTTGTGAAAGTTTTCTTTGTACCATTCAACTAGTATGAAGAGAACGGTGATGAGTCAAGGTGACCAGAGGTAACAGGGAAATGCAAAAATTCCACAGATATCATAAGACTAACAACATGCTAATAGTTCATTACGCAAAATTTTAACCTATAATATTAAAAAAATCTAGTTTAGATTTTGTAAGTTCTTTATGCAAGACTTATTCTAACGTCAAAAAGTAATTAATTCTATTACCTGATGCTACTTTATTGTGATTAACCCTTTTTTTTTAAATCAGGTAAATTCAGTACTTAAAAAGCAGACAATTTTATGTAAAATTAAAGTGTTAAATTAATTCACTGTAAGTCTCATTAACTAACCTATATACCCATTTCCCCCACTTTCCCTCCTCCTACCACTTCTACATCAATTAGTGTAAAAGCCATCAGTCCTACTTGTTTTCTTTATTCCTTCTTTCCAAGGCACTTTAGGTCTCCATCCCAAGTTGTGTATTTTTTCTGAATTCATTGGGTATCTCAGGTCATTGGTAGGTCTGATGAAGTATAAAATGCACATGGAAAACAATTCGATTAGACTTTTTCATTAACTAGAGATGCAGTATCTCACATTGTCTTCAAACCAACATCAGGCATGCTTTTTGAAAATTCCCCATCAACATAAACAGATAACATTGCCTTCAAAAAAAACCAACATGGCAGTTGAGTGCAGCTACAACCATACAATTCAGTTTGTACAGTCCACTAGTTGAAATTGACTAGAGTGAATATGAATTAATATCTTATTGGCACAAAAATGAATGCAAAACTCACATCCCTGCCAATGCAATTGTGCAAATCGGCGCATTTGCAACTCTTTATACAGGCACTACACGAGCCAGTGTTCTCCCATATCAGCACTCACATTTTTCATCCTGAAAGCCCACATACTTCACATTCTTCATACACTTTCACATACTTCAAGATTCAAAATACACAGATTTCCAAAGCATCATGGCTACAGCACCTCGTTAGCTACACAAATTTAACGATACTGAATATGTAGAATCCCAGCCTGCAAGATTCAACACAGAAAGAGATTCTCTACATTTAAAGCACGGCACAAATTTTCACTTCCACAGTCTGGCAGTGAGGTAGCCTAGCCCAGCATTCCTGCATTACTGGCACTAGCATACCCAATAGTTAAGCTACGTGAGCAGACAGAAACCAGCTACTTATCGCCGTTCCTAAAACATGCTAATCTCAAGCAGAAACCGAGCTAATTTTTCCACGGCAAGTAACCCTCATGACCTTTAAGTCACTCATTATAGAATTAAATACTCATTAGTTACATATTTTAAGAATCTTTGATAAGACTTCAACACTCTTTAAAACATGTATTCCTATGTGGTTAGTTTTCCCAAGCCCATTTATGTTTAAACATTAGCAGACAGGGCCCAACAGACATGAAGAAACACCTCAGTCTGAATTACACTGAGACCTACTGAACACTCGCTTCATGTGAGCCAAAGGCAATTTGTTCAAAGTCCTGCCACACGCTCAGACAGAATTCTGAAGAACACTTCCTTTTAAAAACAAGAATTAGTACATTTAAAGACACTTCAGTTGCCATGATAACAATCCAAATGCGAACAGAAAGTGAGAATTCTAAAGGCCATAGTAATACTTAACTGCTATCGGCAGATACGTCATTTGTAATCACTCTGGAGAAAAAGAGTGATATCTAAAGTAAGCAGAGACTCATTGTTGCTGCAGAAAAGAAATGAAGATAAAAGAACAGAGCCAAACCAAGCCTGAAATTAATGGCACAAACACACAGCAAAAGCATATTTATAAAAGCTATCCATTTTTGCCGCCACCCTAACTTTGGCACCTCAGGGTTTTGCATCTACTTTTGAGATAACAGTTTCAGCTTAAGATAGGAATCTAAAATTAACTACACTCTGTTGGTGCATATTTCTGCCCGTGGAGGGTGGGTCTTACCTATAAAGCATATCTAAGCCTGAACTAGTGACATTAACATCAAAATACTAAAGCTAAATGAGACACGGTGGGATTCATCTCACTGAAGTGATACTGAATACAAAGTACTGAATAAACTATCTAAACTACCCTTAAGAAAAAAGATTTAGCTACTGTGTAAAGCCTGCCCTTCTCCCAGAACAGACTTTATGAGTGAGAAGTCTGAAGAAAGTTAGAAGGCAGACAGATTAGCATTACACATTCCCCTTCAAGACATACACTCTGACATAAGGATCCTAACAATTAATCGAAATCCTATTTTTCTATACAGTGTTCTGAACAGATGTCAAATCCACTAGCAAAAAAAAACCAAACAAACAAAAAAATTAAGAAAGTAAAATCACTCCTACTCCCTCAAAAGTTTACCTTCCTACAGCACAGAAACACCTCCAGAAAAAACTATTTGGCAAGAATCCCAGAAACCTTCCGGATAAAGCTATCCTGCATGTGCTTCACTATTTTCTTACCTGTCTTTGACATAATCCATCCAGTGCTCCATTTCAGATTCCGAACTGGTTTTCTTTATCTGTCAAGAAGAGAAACAAAAATCACCCCATCTTGCGCTGTCTTATCATACATTTTAAAACGGATTATTTTTTTTTAAATAATTTTTTAAGAACAATATTTAAGTCTGTTAAAAAAAAAAACACAAACAGAAATGGTCTTTTGTCTAAACCGAGTTTTCAAACTATGAAATTATCAAACCTATCTAGAACAATTCCAATACTTACTTACAGCATGAAAAAACCCTATTAAAACATATTTAATCATGATGTCAGTTTTGCCCCAGTCAGGGTAAATGATGCAGCAGTGCAACACATGATAGCCTGTACTACAAACTTACATAGTAGAGCTGCCACAGAAAGGGTAGCATGTTGTTCTGCTTCAATTATCTTCCAAGACAAACCTAAGCTTTCTCAGAGCTACAAAAGCTTTATAGTATAATTGTTCATAGGTGCAATGACTGGTAAAGAAAAGCATCATAGCTGTTTACTCACCAAATGGATTAACTCCTTAGCAAGCTGGACAATGGACATCTCAAAGTTAGTTCCAATGTTATAAATTTCACCTGGCTTCCCCTCCTTCAAGACAGTAAGGAATGCTTCTACCACATCAGTTGCATAAAGGAAATTCCTTCTTTGAAGTCCAGAACCATGAATACAGCTTAAAACCAGGAAAAGGCAATAAATTTTTGTTAATCCTTAAATAGAAGCATTCAATTTATTAGACTGTGTTTTAAGCAGTTTTGCTGGTACCTTAAGTAGCTGACATGTAAATAATCCTTTAGTTTAGGGAAAACCTATTAGTAAAATAAGTGATTCATAGCTTAGTTATGAAATTATCATTTTATAAATTATGCCACTTATTTATAGCTGTAATTACAGTTTTATAACATAAGTATCACAAAAAAGCAAATTACATACCATTTTCTGTTCTGTTGCAACAAAGATATAAACTTTGGAATAACCTAAGGAATTGAACACAGAAAAAAAAAAATTACTCTGCTATTTTAGAAGCTGTTTTTCTGCAAAGAACATGGTGTTTCACCAATATTATTAAGTGTTTTGATAAGACCCTTTAAAAACTTTCAAGTTTTCCTAAGTCTAATCAAAGAATGTATCAAGCCTAGAAACCGCAAGGATTTGGGTTGTTTGGGTTTTTTTCAGAGTAGATGCCTCTGTTGTGTTGTAAAGCTTATCTTTCTGGTCAACCATTACAAATCAGTATTTACAAGCCACTAGCTTGGAGCATAAAGATTTACAGTATTATGTTCAGCTATAAGCTTAGACCCATTCATAGTGTCCCAGAAACTTCAGAACAGTTGGCCCTGCTATAAAGTTTTTAAACTGAAGCCATCAGAAAGCTATTCTGATTCTTTTAGCTTTGTTAACTTACTACTCTAAACATGGGAGCTAAAGATCCATACTAAAGATCTAAACTAAAAATCCATATAGCCTAGTATTATGTTCTTAGCAGTAACTAAAAGTGGATACTTGAGGAGGAATATATATAAGCTGAAAGCAAGTAAATAGTGATACATCCCCTGAACGCACTTCTCAACATCATGCAACCTGTAGCCAGACATTTCCCAAGTCACAGATCAGTGAAAAACATTTTACAAACCCTTGCTTATCCACCTGCAATAATGTAGGGAAAAATAAATTTATTTGGAAAAAAAAATATATAAAAAGCAATTCAGATTTTAAAATACCTCACTAGAACTGAAAAATACAGCTACATTTCACACAAGCTCCGAACTCCAAAGAGTATGTATGATTATCACTGTCATTCCATCATTTCATTTACTAGCACAGCAGATCGTGGTATTGCCTACAAAGGCAACTCCGTCTCACTAATAATCATTTTAAATAGTTCCCCTGCAAGGTATGTGAGGAAATACAAAGAATAAGTAACTTTGTGCTATTTCTCACCATATATCTGATTGATATAGCTTTACCTTACCTATTTTCTCTGACTGATATAGCTCTACCTTACCTATTATCTCTTTCTATACCAGACATATTGCTCTCTCACAGTTTACTGTTTTAAATGTTTACCTTAGTTATTAAATATTCCTAACTACAGCACACGACATGTGAGTAAATACAATCTGTAGAGGAACCCTGCCAGACAGAGAGTAGTTAAATATCCTTTGAAAACTAAAAAAAAAAAAAAAAAATTACAAAACAAAGGTATTGTAGCAAAATTCACATAAATAAATAGAAATCTCTAACTGATGCTTTACTGATAACCAAAACACACGTGTTCATTGTGTTGACGGTAAGACATGTTAGTGTGAGATCAAAATATATAACCACAGGTGAGTGTGAACAAACACACTTGTAAGGCAGTGCTTTTTTCACAAGTCAGTCCATTCTTATGGGAAAAAAGTAACATCACTACAACCCTAAATTATAGCATACTGAAGTTCAGGGTAAAGCACAGGTTTAACTTACTTTTTCTGGATACTGGTGTGGTCCATAAACATTACTGCTCCGTGTGATAACAACAGGGAACTGAAGAGCATTAAAAATGCATGGGATTACATATGAAAATATATACCAGTAAAAATCTGCAGGCTTGCTACTGACCAATAAATAATAAACTAACACACCCACAGTGTTTACTCAAAAACCTGCAAGCCCTTACAAACATTAATGAATTAAACTATCCGTACTTCCGTCGAACAGGCAAGGGCCTCCAGCCTTTTCAATCTGTTAGAAGCATCACAAGTGACAAATGTTTGTAATCTCTCAGTCTTGCTACGGAACCACCACAGGATGTTACATACACATATCTGCTTGACTGAAGACTGACTTACTGCTTCTTAGTCCAAGAAAATGTTTCACAAACTTGGACACCTTATTCAAGTCAGTTTTACGTCAAAAACAACATTTGCAAGAGCAAACCTGAAGTATTCAAAATTTTAAATATTTTTCCTTAAACAAACATGAGTAATAGGATTTTTTCCTTTTTTTTTTTTTGCTTTCACTATAAGCCTAGTCTTAATACAATTTGAACTTCGAAGATTCTACTTCTCTATAAGCAGATTACCTTCAAGCTTAACACTGTTTTTTAAATTGCTAGTGTTCTCTTTCACCATTTTATCAAAGAACATTTTTAGATATTACAGGTCAGATTTTCAAAAAAAATTTAAAACATTTGACCTCTTCCCACTGTCTTGCAGTGTACCTCCACCACTAAGGGGTGGACATTCTCCAACACATCCAACCTACAGGATTAGCAATCAGGAAAGAGGTAGCACTGTGTGGACTAGTACTGATTTTTTTCTTTTATACTCTTATATACATAATACAGACACTTAAGCATGGGCTTCAGAGTTTTTGAAGCTTGCATCAACTTACTTGGTACCTTTCCCAGTAAGACTGAACAAAACACTCTGCAGCTGCTTTAGAGGAGGCATAGGGATTTGTTGGACGTTTTGGTGAGGACTCATCAAATTCCTGAAATGAAAAGAAAAAATTTGCATTACTCAATTTCTTTTGCCTTGTTAGTCACAAAAGCTACAGTTGCAACCGAAATAAAAATCCCTAAATATCCAAGCACACCTGTCTGAGAAAGTCACCCTTCCACTTACAGCAGAAGACCAATAATAAAAGACAGTTTTTATAGTTCTAGCAGAGCACCTCATGGTAGCAGGTCCTTAGATTTTGATCTTGTACTGTAACCACAGGGAGGTTCAATCTTTTTCAGGGTCCTATTTACTCAGCGTGCCATTGCACCAGAGCCAGCAAATTAACCTTTCAGTCCTCGATAAAGGGGTCCATTCTCCCTTTTCTATAAACTTTATTTCTAGAAGAAAAGTAGAAAAGCACTCCCAAGCAAGGTTTCAACAATTCTGACCTGTTCCAGAAGAGGTAGCTTCATGGCTATTCTGCCACTTCTATCTACTTCTCACTTGCGAGAGGAGAAAGAGGGGGGAAATACAATAATGAACCAAAGAAAGGAGGAATTCTACACTGCCTGAGATGCAATTCTTAACAATCACCTTAACACGTGATTAAAAGGCTCACTGATCTTTTCTGACCTTTGCCTCTGAAATTAATTGGCCTGAATTTACTTTTTGACATTTCCCCTCCTGACAAAAGAGGGGAAAAAAAAAAAATCTCTTCAAGAACTTCTATCATGATTCACAAAGAGAACAAAGAACCGATTAAATGGAAGTGCTATTTTCACAGCCCAGTGGCAGAAGCAGCTCACTTGAAGTTGTCTCAGCGAAACCACTAGTCTACATCCAGGAAAACAACATCCTTGGGTATTCTAAAAGCCTACAAATTGAAGTTGTGTTGAAAGAACTGATAAAGACATTGCAAGAACAAGAAAATGCACATGATTTTTCTGAAATAGAGTAGCATTGTCATGGATTATGGCACAAGACTCTAAAGGTGTAAATAACAGCCAAGGAAAGATAAGCACACATAATTTGCCTTTTTACTGAGCTAAATTACATTTCCCGAATTAAGGTCAGGCATAAATCAGCAAGAATAAAAAAAATTCCACAGAACAATAAGAAACATCTGCATATTTCTTCCGGTAATATGGGAACTGTTCCCTGTTCAAATTGTCAGTACCTACTGACAATTAACCTACTAATAGTTGTCTTAGTATTTTATCTAGAGTATAAACCAGTTCCCTGCCTGTCAAGTTCATAGTCAAGACAGACCAGGAAAAATTTTAAAAAATAAAATAAAACCAAAAGAACAGCATACTGTGCACATTACTGAGGTTTCACAAATGCTCTAAGGCAAGATTTGTATAATACGTTCCTTTGATACTATCTCTGAGGAGTATTCACATGCCATTAATAACCCCAAACTCACTCCTTTGGGTAATACACATTCAATATAAAACATGCTACAACAACAACAAAAAAAAAAATCAGGACAATTTTGATCCTTAGCTTTCTAGAAACAACTAGCACTTGTTTACAAGTTACAGCATTGTCAGAAATAGCTTGAAAGTCATACATTTACAGAGACCATGGAAAGTTAGATTCTTTTTTTTTTCCCCACTATTAAAGGCAAGTAAAGTTAAAAAAAAAAAACCTCAATGCACTTTCAAACTCACCTCATCAGTGCTACCTCCATATACCTCATCTGTACTGACATAGACAAACTTCTCCACATTGGCTTCATGCGCAGCAGCAACCAGCACATTAGTGCCATAGACATTCACATAGGTGAATTCCAGAGCATGCCAAAAGGAAAGATCTACATTTGAAAAAAAAAATTCAAACAATTCTAATTAAACTTAGGCTTCCTCTTGAACCGCAATATTAGAGGTGCAATATAGAGTGGGACTTTATCACTAGTTCTTTGATTGTCAGATAGCAATTAAATGAAGACATTTTCTATACTTATTTGAAGTCAAAATCCTTGCTCTCGACAAGAGGCTGGAATTGGGAGCTTGTTGGCTATGGATGGTTCCATTTGCAACAGCAGGATCTAGTCTTACTTAAGTGGCATCATAACTATTTCCCTACCACCACTAGGAAGGGTCAAGCTCACTAAGTATCATTCAAAGACAGTTGTAAGATGCAGTGTTATATACCTATTACTGTTAATTAACTAGCACCTGTTTTAATTCTTAGAATTGTCCTACTGACCTAATGACTTTGTGCATATCAAATCTGAGTATTTTGAGAAGTACTTTCCCGGAGAACTCTTTGAGGATTTCTTCTCCTGAAGAAAGGAGTACAGTAGGGATAGTTCTCCTTAACAGTGCTACTGAAGAGTGGTAATCTGAAATAGGCACTTTTAAGTGTAATTCATTCTCTCTTTTTAGATTGCAGGCAGGATTCTGAAGGGAGCTATGCCTAATCCTTCAGCTTCCACACCGTGTTTTTTCCTGCAAGACTGGAACCAATCAGGGAAAAAAGACTTAGGGCTATATACAAATTCTTTCTCCATTGTCTTCATGATTCCACCAGTACACTGTCAGTCACCTGTGTGTCTAGATGGAATTTAAAACTGTGATGCACCAAAAAAAAAAAAAGGCATTACCATTTACGTGCAATGAAAACAGACAACAGTCAGACGAAGCACTTTTTAAATGAAGGCTGTGAACCCCTTGAAGTTAAAAAGGCCACTAGACATTGAATCATGTAGTTTGTAGAGACAAACTGTATCCTTGCTTTATATGAAGGAAAAAGACAACAACATCAGTATAATCAGTATATATTTCAGAAAAGTATATTCATGGAAAATATAGCAAAATATGCAACAATGCTTACCTACATGTGTTTGGGCTGCAAAATGAAGGACTATATCTATTTTCTCAGTCTCGAAGAGCTGTTTTATAAAATCAGGTTCACAAATATCTCCCTAAACAGAAAAGAAAAAAAAAATTAACAAATTATTTTTGACAGAAAATAGTAGGCTTTCATTTTTATCAAGCATCACATAGCAAACCATTACAAAGGAAGAATGGGATACAAATAACACTAGCAACTGCGTTTCGGGCAACTTATCAATGCTATGTTTAAAATAAGACCAGATATAAAATTCACACATTCGGAGCAACAGCCTCAACAAAACTTATTTCACAATTTGTGTTATTATTTTACATTAGAAACAGCATCACCCCCAAAATATACACAACAGAAGTATACCGTGTAGGTTGCTGAGGTTGAAATGACACATTTCCACAGCAAATACGAGAGTTAGAGCCTGGCTAGTCTGTCAGTGACACCTAGTGGCATTATGAAAGGTGGATTTCCACTTCTATCAAAATAGATTGTTGAATGTCTTGCAAGGATTTTGGTTTTTGTTGGTTGTTCTGGTAATTTCTCTGTTTTTAAATTGACATATGTAGAAAATGGTCAGGTACCAACACTGAAGCCATTCTTTAGTTTCACAGAAACACGGAATTGTCAGAGTTGGAAGGGACCTCCAGAGATCATCTAGTCCAACTCCCCTGCCAAAGTTTGACACAGAAGCAACAGCTTTTAAAAGTAAATGCAAGCTGAGAGAAAGCTTTTGTATATTTATCTGTTGGCTTAAATTAAGCAAAATAGTACCTGAGAAGAAGGGGTGTCCTGGGGAGAAACACTTTTGTATTGTCAATAACAAAGCAATTAACTAAAAATAGTTCAAATGCACCTATGTTTTAAGAAGTTCTGAAGCAACAATTCTGAACAATAGCCTCAAAGAAGTACTGTATGTCAGAAACAGGAGAAAGATGAACTGATTTTCCTATTTCTTATGCCTGAATACAACTGAAATGCCCCAGTAAATAGACTTCGTACATTATTTTAAACTAAACGGTTACAGTTATTGACTTTTTTAAGCACTGAAATTCAAACTCAATACATCTGTGGTGAGCAACAACAGGAAACTGTTATAAAACTACATCTTTCACACAGGCCCGTATGCAAATTTTCTAAACTTACTTCTCTACCTTCCAAACAGGCTGCTTTTCTACAGTACCACTAGAGGCTTTATCGCTCCCTGCTCTCTCCTAAGGCCAGTTACAGTTCTAACCCTAAGGCTTATCCATCATAGCATAATTTTTCCTGTGCTTTTTTTCCTACCAGTGTAAACTGCTTAGCTGCATACCAGCTGCATACCAGCTGCATATAAGCTCTGATCAACCTTCCTTCCAAAAACAGAAAGAAAAAAAACACACACACACACACAAAACCCCTACAAAACAAACCAAAAAACAACCAACAACTGAAAAGTTGGAGTGAATTATAGTGGCATAAGTTATGTGAGAACATATTCCTACTCCAGTTCACAAGTAGTATAGATTCAGTGTTACTATCCCCCTGCTTCACAAAGGGATCTGGCTGTTTACAGGATGCCTTCTAGAACTCCACGCTTTCCTCCACAATTAAATGTAAATATATATCCAAGTAACTATAGGAGGCTTTTCTATAGCACCCACATGTTCCATATTACATACTGGAAACTGTTGAAATCATTAGGAAAAAACACCAAGTTTTGGGTATCCTAAAACTGCCTACATTTGCTTAGTAGACATCCCCTTGCCCCTCATGCAACTTTTATCCCAATAGTTCGGAAATAATCACTTACTGAAATAAAGAGACAGGTTCACAAAGATGTAAAAAGCTGAAGGGGTCACAAAATAGGACAAGTTCAACTCCCAATCGTGCCTGTATCTGAGAGGTATGTTTAACTTCCATCTACTACCTCTGACAAAGCTGCCCCAAGGTTGCTATTTCAGAAAATTTAACTATATGCATTTCCCTGATGTCCTGCAGCTTTATGTAGCCCAGCTAGACAGAGAGACCAGCATCAGTATTGACTTTCATAGAGGGGAAGAACTTAAGCATAAAAATCCAGCAGTCAGAAAGTTTATCTGAACAATAAATCTAAATCCTTCTCTTGTCTGAAGATAAAACCATGGAAACAGCAAACTATATTAATTAGCAAATTTTTAAAAAGGAAAGACATGCTTTGAATATTCCCACAAGACCCTGTTCCAAAACAACTATGAACTATCCAGCATCAACAGCAGCAAAAGCAAGAATGTAGCCTGATGCCTAGTGGTAATATAACGAGTGTATTGCAAACCACAGAGCATGACAAGTGACAGTGTTTGAAGGTGCAAAATCTCAGATAGCATCACAGCAGCACAGAGGAGCTGAATCCGAGTCCATCTTGTCTGTACCACCTATCAAAGGTCAAACAATCATCCCTAAAACCACTCAGCTCCATAATCGGGCTTTTACCAATTCTGTACCTTTACGATACAATAAAATATATCAACTTTCAAAAGACTACTTCAAATCAGAGACAGAACATACTGCATATACTCATAGACTTCTGTGGGTGAAATATGAAGTCTGCTAATAAGGTAAACAGATGAAGTGAACGCTGTTATGTCCATGTGATTGCCACACACTTTGTCATCTTATATACACAGACTCATTCTTGACAACAGATTAATAAAGTAATTTCACTTTACCATAAATTAAAGCAGTGGCTTCTAGTTTGGGGAACTCTGGAGACCACATTACCTTGATAAGAATGCATAAAAGTCAGTAAAAAGACAAGTTTCCTAGAAGAGAAGGCTTTATCACCTGGATAAACTTGTAGTTTTCCTTCTCAGAGACAGTTTCAAGATTCTTCAAGCTTGCACAGTAGTCGAGCTAAAGAGAAAAACACACACACTATCATTAAGTGGGCGTCATGAAAGTAAATAAGCTAACTCAACCACAAACACATCACTAGAAAGTTTGAGGACAATGTAAAAACTTCTTTCAAAAGAAAAGCTATTTTGCAAACAGACATGGTGAAGCTTTAAAAACACAAAACTGCAAAAATTCTTAAACAGAAGTTTAGAACCTCAAAAGCTTCCTCCTTTTTTGTTGGTTTTGGGGTTTTTTTTTGCAAATAATTGTTTGTGGTGGGCACATGAACAGCAGTTGATTTTTACTATTTTTTTTACACAGGTACAAATGGGTAGTCAAACAAAAAATAATAACAATAATCCATACAAACTTCAGCATATTATAGATTCCATTACAACCAACTTAAAACCGTTTTCCATATCTATAAAGAAAACAACCTACTTACCTTATCTAGATTTATAATCAGATAGTTTGGATAGTTTTTCACAAGAGAGACAACTACATGTGAAGCACTGCAGGATAGAAGAGAAACATATTTTACAATCACATAGTTAGCTTTAAGGTAACATCGAGATGACAAATTACAAGTAAGTTTAGCAATACCAAAAGGCTTTAGGGAAAGAGAGGGCTGTACTCAAGACAGGCGAAAGGGAAATTCACAGATATATTTTAAGATATGTCAACATTATTCTACTGATAATACCCATAACTGCATAGTGAAGAAACTAAAAATCAGACTAAAAGTTCATGCTACAACAAAAGAATGCATCACTGTTCACAGCCACCTAAAAAAAACCCCAATGAACTGTTATACGCTACATTCAACTGCCATTCTAAAATACTTTTACACTTTTCAGTTTATACATTAGGTATGAAGGAGTACTAAACATTCAACTCTCCTAATCCACGATACTGAGGGTCAACTCAACTCTCCAACACTGCTGATAGGTGTAACAAGAAATGACAACCTGACTACCAGGTGGCATTTCTCTTTGGTACAGTCTTGTGTATAAAAAGCTCACCCTGAAAGTTCAGGTTTAGCAG
>JAHREE010122456.1:0-10478 GCA_033628505.1 Tringa tobata | reverse complement strand
CCCTAACGCTGCAGCGGCTTTCGCTCTTGCGTGAAGGGTTTTTTATTTCTCACAGCAGCGCAGGAAAGCGCGGCGGTTGCGCAGTGAAAGGGCAGCTCCTGTGTGAAAAGCCAGGTCTGAGGGAGGAGGGAACCGGGCTCTCCGGCTCAACCTTCCAGTTCGAGGTCACTTCTTATTTTTTAAAACCTTCCTTCAGCCCCGTACACGCTCCCCGCTTTAGAAATTAGCATCGGTTTCCCTCGGCAGAGGAATGAGTCCCCCAAAATGGGCAATTTTGGAGCCTGCCCCCACATCTTGCTGTGGTGTGAAGCAGATAGGAGGTAATGGCAAAATAAAAGAGAAATTTCAACATTTCCAGCCCCTCTGGAAGAATCCACCCTGTCATCTTTCATATGAATAGACATTAAATCCTTTAAAATATCAAGTTAAATCGCTTTTTTAATTTTATATGTAATTTTTCCTTGCTTGAGCTGCCCCCGAAAGAGTGGACGTTTTGTGGCAATTAATATCCTCCCCACCCCCCGCATCCCCTGCAGTGTTCCCAGTAATAGTTGGTAATTACTGGCTCTAAATGACGAAGCAATTAAGCCTCTTCCTAAATTTGTAGAAGTAGGTGTTTATCTAAATCTGGTCTGTCCGTCTTTGTCTCTGTAATGGGGCCCAGAAGCTCAACTGCTGCTGCTTTTTCAACGTGCATTGCATTTCTTTGCCTCTACAGGCAGAGAAAGATACCCTTTTTTATTTTTTCCAAATAAATTTCAGGTTGAAAAATGCATCATGTGGGGGGTAGAAGCAGGGGAAATGCGTCCTACAGAAGCGTATTTGTTTTACTACAGTTGATACTATTTAGACCATCTCAAACGACTTCATTGTGTTGCATTCTGTTAAAGAGAGATTATTTTTTTTAAGGCTGTAAAGGCTTCTTGCGATTAGATCAGAGTCTTTGTGAGGAAATATGAGGATTTCTGGTGGCTAAATCCAGACCCTTGTGTCGACTCACCTTATCCTCTGCTGGGGGAGAAAGAGCTGCCGTGTTCTAAAATTGACATTTCTGAGTCGCCTGTGGAGAGCTGCGGGAGCCGGTATCTGGTGTGAGCTTTGGCAATTTTAGGTCTTCCTAATGTTATTTTTTAGGAACGGTGGGAAAAGCCCGAGCCGTGTGGAAGGCACCGCTCCTGCCAGCGTAGGGGGAGACCTTGTCCTCGTGAAGTTTTGCTGTTTTGGGGCTGTTCCTGAAGCCCGTGGGAGCCACTGAGAATTGATTTTGCCTTCCCGCGGGGAGGTCTTGGTGCTGTTGGGAGATTGGGTTTGACTTTGGGGTTGCGCGCGCGCGTGCGTGTATTAACAAAATGGTCACTTCTAATTGCGTTTTTTAAAGGCTTTGATTTCCTTCCAAGTATTTTGCTTAATCATCTTGAGTAGGCTGAGGGAAGGAAAGAATTAGCTGAGGTCAGGGAAGTTGAAGCCGGCCGTGTTACTGCTCAGAAGCTCTGAGGCTGAGGGATCCTTGAGGCAGGAAGAAATCTGCCTCCTCTTCTCTTCCTGCCGGGCGCCGACACAGCGAGGGGAAAGCAAACCCCCCAAAAAAGCCTAACAAAACAGGGAAAGGGGGAAGTGCCTCCTGCCACATTCCCCTTTCTTTCAGAGAAACACAACTGGGATGTGAATCATCGCTAAAATAGATGAGAGGGATCAAGAGTCGAGAAGTGCCTGTTTGTCTGCGCTGCTGCTGAAGGGAGTCTAGACAGCTTGTAGGGAGACGTACATTACAGGCACCCAGAGGTGGGGGAGAGGATTCCCATCATCAAGACCTTTGGAACAGTGGGCAGTTTAATAATTTCTAATGAATATTCATGTGGAGGGATGAACAGCAGAGGAGGAAGGCCGTATTGAACGCTTCCTGAAAAAAAAGCAGTCATTACGACGATCAAAGGAAAAATCTGGCTGTGTTCAGTCATATGTCTTTCCATTAAAACATAGACAGAGCATCCCTTCACATCTTAAAGGCTGGACTGAAATATACAGGGATTTGGATTTTTTTTTTTTCCCAAAGAGGATGATTTTGGCTCTGCCAGAGGCGTGGATGCACTTTGGGAGGAGGACCTTCCCCTTCAACCTAACAGCTCTCTTGGACGTGTATTTGTGAGACCTGGGCATTAACCTTAAAAACAACTTCACGCAGAACATGCTGTGTTTAAAGTAAGGTCTTAAGGGTATGAATTAATGGTAAATAAACCTTATTGGGAAAAAAAAAAAAATATAATCCCTCGATCGTTGCCCATTGAATGAACCGTGTGACTGATGCACTTAGGTTTGCCCTTAACATCCAAGCATCAAGCGCCGTCCGTCCACGACATCTCAAGCGCTGAAACCACTAATGATGGCATCAAGGTTTTAAGCGTGAAAGCTTCTTAGCGGACGATTAGATCCCCTTCTCCAGATCATCGTGGTCAGCTGGTAACGCCGCTCCGAGCAGAGGGTGCCCTGCGTTTGCCAGTGGAAAATCACAGACTGGGAGAGAAGTGAGGGCTTCGGTGTTGCATGGAGTAGAGACGAGTTGTATGTGCCAGGACATAGACCTAATTTTTAAAAATCTTGAAGCGAAAGCTGAGTTTTCAAAAGGAGGAAGAGAGAGACGTGCACTGTGTAGGTGCCATATTAATAAAACCCATGAAAACGTTGCATTATTATTTATTAAGTGCCTGATAGAAGAACAAAAATAGCCCTTTTAGTGTGTGTGGCACTAAGAAACAAGACTTCTCTGTGAATCCTTCCTTCTCACACAAATCCTGTAACAAAGGTAGGGGATGTCCTCTTTCGTTTCCTGGTGTTTACTGGGTTTCAGAACCAAACACCCCGTCTCCTTCCAGCTACAAGCCCTCTCTCCTGTTGGGAGAAGGGAAACCTGGAGGCTTTCAAACACTTCTCTTGGAAAAATATCCAGGGTTCAGTGGGTTGTTGCTTAATTTAGCTCAAAGGGATGATTTTGGCTAGATGGAAATGGCTACTCGGAAATCTTGGATGGCAGCAAAAGTACCTTTTGGAGAATCCTTTCTACGAGTGGTTTTCAGGGCCATCTCCTCATTTCTTCCACAGTTGTGTTACATTTTCCACAGATTATCTTCATCGGTTTTATACGTAGGGAAAAACATGAAAACCTCATCAAACACTTTAGAAATCGGGAGAGGAATGAAGGTGCAGATCCTGGCAATAAGGGCCTTCACGTATTTTGTTTTCTTCTGTCCGTTTGTGAGTAGAAAGCTTTTCTGGTGCGATAAGGTGTGAAAGAAAGGCTCTGTTCTCCTCCTGAAAGTGAATTCCCAGGAACGAGCAGCACCGGGGTCCCCACGGACAACCGGTGCCAGGCTGGGGCCGATGGAGAGATGCAACGTGTCCTACTTATTCCAGCAGCTACAGGTTTGACCTCCTCGTATCATCTGACACCTCGTTTGGTAAGAGGTTGCTGCAACATCTCAAACCCTCAAATTATGTAAGATTTACCCAGTTGCTTTGAAGTTGGTCCCTCCCTTCCATGTTTGTTTACTGCCCGGTATGTCCTGCTGTCTGGATTGTGAAGGATGAATAGTTGGAGAAGGGAAGCCATCGGGTTAGTACAATTTTTCTATTCCTCTTTGCTTTCTAATGGCGTGTGGAGATGTGTTTATCCCCATTTCAGAGCCTGGGAATACGCCGAAGACATCCTGCGCCGGTCGGTCGGGGCTTTGCTGGGTGTGAGTTTTCTGGTTGTTTGTTTGTTTGGAGGCGGAGGGAAGCGAGGAACGGTTTGTTGTGTTCCTCCAACACGTAGATGCTATCTACCCATTATTTCAGAAGTAGTTTATGTTGGTTTTGCTTTTTAGCATGCAGTTGCCCCGTAACTTTGAGAAACAACGTGTGGAAAAAAAAAAAAAAAAAAAAGAAGGTGTTTAATGAAGGCTGTGTGTGTGGCTGCAGATAGTGCCTCGCCGGGCTGCTATGGTTTGGAGGTTTAAAAGTCTAAATCCCACCAGGGAAGCGAGCAGGTGGGGCACGGAGGCTTCATGCGTGGGAATTCCTGGGAGGACTTTTCTCCCCTCCCGTAGTCTCCAGTTCCCTCACGCTGCTCCTCCTTTCCCAGCCCCGGGAACCATGTGCCGCTGCCACCATGTGGGGTGGGGACCAGGGGGGTAAAAGCACTATATCCAGGGAGTTTTGAGGACATAAGGCATTTTTCATGTGTGTTTTTCCCTACTTTTGCTTTTTTTCCCACAAATATCTAAGTCCTCATCCTTGCTTTGCAATCTCTAGTTTGTGATGGAACTGCCCCAGGATTTTTTGGGAAGGGGAGTCCCTGGACTTTTGACCACGTAGAGGTTTAATCACTAAATCATGACAAATTCTGCTGCATTAAATTCCAGTAGGGTGCTTTTTCAGAAGTTGCTTTTCAAAGACAAACACAAAAACCACTCTGTCATATGATACTGGGGTTTTTTTGTGTGTTTTTCCTTTTTTTAGTTTCTAAGGTTGGCATTACAAGACATGTTTTCCCCTCCAACATGATACCCATTTGCTAGGCTGCAGCGCTTCACCTGTTCCATACAAAGATTGTCAGGGTTTTTTTATTTTCGTGACTTAAGTCTTTTCTACCCGTGTGAAATTTCACAGAAAGTTCTACTTTTAGTTATATTTTTATTTGCATGTGGGCTGAAAATGAAGTAATTCCCAAATATAGTCCTAGCCAAGAGATCCATCTGTTCTCTGCATTTTTAAATGGCAAATTAATCCTTTAGCATACAACTCATCAAATGTCTTCTCTTTCATAATGTATGCCGGCTGAGATCACACAAATTACATTTTTTTTTTCCCAGGCCTTCCATTTTAAGGAGCCCTTTACGTGAGAATAACAGCTACCGTTCCGGTTTGACAAACTGCTCCTGCGCATCTTCCAGTTGCTGTAGTTGGGTTAAAAAGGGTATTTATAAAAAAAAAAAGTCACCAAAAAAAAAACCCCACCAGGTTGCTCCAAGCCCCCTCCAAGCTGGCCTTGAACCCCTGCAGGGATGGGGCAGCCACAGCTTCTCTGGGCAACCTGGGCCAGGCTCTCACCACCCTCACACCAAAGAATTTCCACCCCAGATCCCATCTCCATCTCCTCTCTTTCAGTGTCAAACCCTTTCCCCTCCTCCTATGGCTCCCCTCCCTGATCCAGAGTCCCTCCCCAGCTTTCCTGGAACCCCTTGAGGGACTGGAAGGGGCTCCAAGGTCTCCCCGGAGCCTTCTCTTCTCCAGGCTGAACCCCCCAACTCTCTCAGCCTGTCCTCCCAGCAGAGGGGCTCCAGCCCTCCCAGCATCTCTGTGGCCTCCTCTGGTCCCATTCCAACAGGTCCATGTCCTTCCTGCGCTGAGGACTCCAGAGCTGGACAGGCTGTAGAAGATGGAAATTCTCTTTGAAAACCACGCTTAATAGATCTATGTATTTCTGATGGAGAACTTAGGGTGGCTTTGCCCGTTTTCTTTGAGATTTTGCTCTTTGGACAATGGTGACCATTTTTAGAAGTACCAAAACTTCCCCAGCGTTATCTGCCCTAAATGGAATTTCTATATTAAGCTTCGCCTGTTCCCAGTTTCACTTCAGAGGCATTGTTTATCAGCTGTGTGTCTTGGCAGGCCTCGCACCGTGACTCTCAGCCCCAGAACAATTCCCATTGTTTATAAGAAAGGATGCACCGTTTCAAAACGGCTCCCGAGCGAGAATTTCGGCATTTTGTCTAACGCTAAAACCCAGCGTCTTGGCGAGGGAGGTGATGATCTCACCCCCCTTTTGGCAGGGCAAGAGGGCACGGTGAGGGACAGCAGGTAAGGAGTGGGACCAGAAAAATCACATCGGGCATAAAAATAGTGCCAGGGTTAAAAAAAAGTGCCTTTTTTTAAGGCAAACTGTGATGCTTTTCTAAAACACCAAAACGGAATTAATTTTATGTTTGCCATGATCTACCAGCAGCTTTTAAAAAAGTGTTTAAACCTTTGCAAGGCTGAAATAACCTGGGGATGAATCAAACCTGGTGCTTTTTTTTTTGGTTGTAGTACATATGAAAGAGGCTTTTCTACTGAAAAATACCCAGTGCTCAACATGATGTGAATATAGTTAAGGCGGAATGCTTTGAAAATTGTATTAAGAAGTATTTATTCCCAGGAAATTGTTTGACAGGGCTTTTAAGGCAAAAGAAATCGCTTTTTACTCCTCAAGTAAACACATAGTAACATACTTGGAGGCGGCAGCGGTTGCGTTTTCAATGGCATTTCGCTCCCTTGGCTTATGGACAGCGCTTAGAGTAAGGTGGTTCTTTTTTTACAGATGCTTAGTGGATCCCTTCATGAAAGCAGTGCAGCTGTTGTTTAGGAATCTGCCTTTAAATGTTGCTTTCTCAGTATTTTGAAATGATTCGACCTCCCGGGAGCCAGGAGATCGAGTTCCTCCGCCTGCTCCCGCAGTGATTCATTGAATGACCTTGGGCGAAGCCCTTGGCCTCCTCTTACCTGATTTTTTCCATCTGCAATGCAGGGTTGTTAAGACATACCTACCTCCCGTGAGTCTTGAATGATAGTGTTTTATTTTTTTAAAAAAAAAAAAAAAAGATTTCATATGGTTTGAGGTGACGGTTGCAAAATATTAATTTAGATTGTCTGCAGATAGTGGGCAAAAGCTGTTTACTTTAACAGCATTACGCTAAGTTTGGCCAAAGGGGTGAAAGCAATTTTTCTTCTAGACCGAACAAGCCGTTCCTCCGTCGTAGCGGTGAACTCTGTCCTGCTGTTTTCTTTTAAAAAGGGCTGTGATGGCAGGTTTCTTGGGGCCAGGAGCCTTGAGCGGCAGCTCTTCCACAGGCACGTCCCGTCGGATCTTGAAATAATTTGGCTGAATCCTGGCACGGTGGGAAGAGATGGGAATTTGGGATGGCTGCAGCAAGACTTGGCATGGGGGCTGGTTCTTGTCCCAAGGATTCCCTCGCTGAAGGTGATGTTAAAAAGCAGAGGCTCTTTGGGCTCGCACGTTCTCACACCCACCCTCTTTCTGCCCTCTTTGCATCGGTGGAAGTTTAATTGTGGGAAAGCTGCGCCAAAGAGCTGGCTTTGTACTTCACCCTCAAGGCCTCGATGACTTTAATCTTTCCCAGCGTCGAGCTCTGTCACCGTGGCCGTTTGCTGAGAAAGCATTTCTTCCGGCTTCCCGGGGTTTCCTTCTGGAGCCTGAGCGGTCTCCCGCCGTTCCCCGGGAGTATCCATCTCCCAGTTTGGCAAAGGCAATGGTGGTAGTGGAGACAACTCCAGCTGCTCCCAAATTCACCACCAAACCCATCCCCGGAGTGAAGAGCCAGCGCGGGCAGCAGAGGGTTTGAGTAGCATCTTTCCAGCTCTTGGTTGCTGAGTCAGCTGTTTCCTATGTAGAT
Source organism: Tringa tobata (assembly GCA_033628505.1). NCBI lineage: Eukaryota > Metazoa > Chordata > Aves > Charadriiformes > Scolopacidae > Tringa > Tringa tobata. The sequence goes on along the minus strand of JAHREE010122456.1, from coordinate 3,051 downwards.
AAGCTGATGTGTTTGTAACCAAGACATTTATTATTATTTTTCCCAGGTTAGTGGTTTTTATTCTTGGTTGTATGAAGTTCAAGCCCGAGGACAGAGGGATGTAGGTTGAGAAGCGAGGTGGTAACACCGACTGTGGCTTGGGCACAGCCTTCCTCAGCCAGACAGGGATTAATATAAACATATATATTTTTAGCAGTGAATTATCTAGTTGCAGGGAAGAATTAAAAGGAGCTCACGGCTGTCTTGAAACTCTCTGAGCGTGTGGCTCCGGGGAGTAAAGTAGTTCTGGGGATGGGAACAGTCCTCTGTCCTTCTCAACAGCATCTTCATCTTTTCCATGATTCATTTCAGGTGTCAGACATCAGGATAAAATGACTAAATATATTTATATGGCCTATCACAGAAATTAAAATGTGATATTAATAAGCCGATGACTTGACGTGAGTTAAATATATGGTAAATACTATCTGGAGACTGTGTCTGAGAAAACCTACTGATCAAAGACTGAACAAAATGCTGCGAAGAGTTATTTGGGCAGGGAACGACGGCAAGTTGTCATGGTTGTGCTACTTTCCCATGGCCTTTAAACAGTATTTAATTTCATTTCTTTCGATTTAGGATTCCAGCCCAGCAGGAGATTTCTTAAATTGCCTTTCTGGGTGTGGTAAGACAGAAAAAGTTGAGGGAAAGAGGATGTCCTAATTCCACTTGTTTGCAGTGTTTAATAATCTTCATTCAGAGCAGTAAATGCTTTTTATTTTATTTGTCGTGTGCTTTTTGTGATTATTTTACTCTTACATTCAGTAGGTCTTTCCACCCCACCATCCCTGGCTGGATTGTTTTATCATCGCTGTGTGTTGTTAAAACACTTCTGAGGCTGCGTGTGTGACACTCACAAACCAAAGTTCCTTGGGTGGCTTGAAAAGGTGCCAAAAAACGTCGTGCGGTCGCATCCCGGCCGTGCTCTGCACCGTGGTGCTGGAGGCCGGGGTGATGGGCACGGGGGTAATTACACCGAGAGCAGATTATTAGGTGTAGCTCCCCACTTTTCTCCACCCCCTCAGGCCGGGTCTGCTTATATATTTATTTCAAATGTAAAGTGTTGTTATGAGATGGAAGAGCCGGGTTCCAGTGGGGGTGTGTGTGGGCTGGATCCCGTCAGCTGCTCGCCCGTAGTCTGCAAAATATGGTAACGACTTCTTGCCTCTTCATCCAAACAAACTTTACATCTTTGCCTGGGTTTGCTGATACCTTTCACTTCGGGTTCAACAACTCCTTTTAACTAGGAAAAAAAACCCCAACCTATATTTATTTCCGCAGAGGTGAGAAATGTGGGGTTTTTTTTTTCCCCTTACCCTGGTGAGGACTGGTGTTATGTGGGACACACCACGTGTACAAAACAACTACCTGCGTATTTAGGTCAGAAATTGAGGTTGGAATCCGCTCGGACAAAGAGATGCTGCTGATGCTCAGCCCAGACCTCGAATTTTCCTTGTGGTTTTTTCCTCCTCGAGCGCGGCAGAAGAGCTGGATGGATTGTTGGAGTGACCTGGTGGTGGCTGGGTTTTGTGGGAATGATTTACTCCTTCTTCTTATTACACTCCGTGTAATTTGATGTGCGTTTTTGGACTTGCACGTGCGTAGAGAACGGAGGAAATTCTGGTTAAATACCTTTTTTAGGTTCATGTAGTACTTAATAGCGGGACAGAAATAGCAGCCTGTAATAAACCTGTGCATATATTATTTCAATATGTCATTTTTTATCCAGAAGAGAAGTCATGGGCAAAGAACCTTTAATCTATAGCTAGAATGGAACGTGGTACATTTTTTAAGGTTTTCATTTTCTAAGCAGTTAGCATCATATTTTTGCTGGTTGTTGGCTGGCAAGAATAAGTTTTTTTAATTCTTCTTTTTTTTAAAAAAAGCCCCACATTGGTGCATTCAGAATACTTTGACCCATTTTCCGGGGCCGTTTTCCCAGATCCAAGAAATCTAACTGGCAGTTTCTTTCCGATATATAAAATATCCCAAGGATTTGTGTCTCTGGATGGAGCTGACGGGTGTTTTTTGTGTAGAGATCATCCACGGTGACTTCACTCGGATCTGGAAAGGGAAGGACCAGGAAAAAAAAAGGGTTCCCGTTGCTTCCGACTGTACATTAACTTTGGATTTCCTGACCTGGCTTGGGAATCTGCTGCTGCCATCAGCCGTGAGAACAACCTGCCGTCAGCGGGGACTCGTGTGGAGGGAGGCTGTCCCGTGTTATTGTCCTCAACAGATCTTTCTGGGAGATAATTCTGCACTCAGAGATTATTTTGAACAGGGTGTTGAATCTCAGCTGATCTAGGCAGGGTTCCTGATTTCAGTTCATTTTGGCAGGAAGAAAAAGTAATCTCTCCGCATATTTCTGGGTAAAGAATCCTGGATGGTTTACCAGTTCTGGTTAAACATTTTTTGAAGGCAGCTATTAAAGAAAAAATATCTCATTTTTACATTTTTTTCTCCTACTGAAATTTGGCATGTGTTCTTTTGAAAATTGAAAAGAGTTTTAGTCAATTCTAGGCGACTTGTTCCTTCACTTGCTCTGATGATCGGGGGGTTGTTTTCGTTTTTATTTTGTTTTTAAACCAGAATTTTGCTGTCACCTGCAGCGCGTGTTAACGCTTCTTTCTGCTTTATTTTCCACCGAGGCGGCGGCGTTTCCTGCCTGCCGTGAGGAGGGCGGTCGCCAGCCCTGCTGCTGACTCACCCTTCCCCAGTCCACCCCCAGAAATGACATTGTCCCACATTTTAAACTTCCAGAAGGGGTAGGGCAGGTGGTGAGATCCCTTGATCCAGTTGACGGGAAGCAGCGTGTGTCCTCTTCCATTGACTGGGTTGGAGTCTCCCTTTTATCTCCATTTTCTTTCTTTTTTTTTGCCGAGGAACAAAGAGAAGGGCTCGCTTTGTATTCTTCGCTCAACCGCTTTCATTTTTCATCCATCACCGGAGCATAATTTCATCATTCATTACTAGAGCTGCGAAACGCAATTACTTGAAAATGAGAGATTT
>JAHREE010122447.1:0-12097 GCA_033628505.1 Tringa tobata | reverse complement strand
CCCTCTCCAATGTGCCGTGTCCCAGATGCCTGCCCACGGCCGCCCTCGCTCCCAGCCTGTGCCAGGCTCTGTGCCAGTGGCAGACAAGGCAGTGCCACCCACAGCTCCTCTGCACAGACGGTGGCACCTCCGCGCTCTCCAAGGGCCGTGCCAGCTCCCCCACAGACACCGTCACCCCGCTCAGGGCTTGGGCTGGATTTGGGAGGAGGATGGAGGGGCTGAGCATCCCCAGCCGAAGCAGAGCGACGTTTCCCCAGGCTCATTTCCAACTCGTTGGGATTGCTCGGGGGGCAGCACCGGACTCTTGGTCAGCAGGAGCAGTCTCCATGTTCCCCCCCGGTCCCGAGGTACCAACCACCTGAGATGTCAGTCACCAGGAATGGGAATATGGCTGCATGAAGCAGGCTGGATGGTTCATCTGGGATTCAAAGCACTTGGAGCGGAGGATGGGTTCTCTGAAGGCAGATGTCAACAACTCCCACAGGTGGGTGCCAGGCTGAGCCCTGGCACCGGGTTCTCCCCCTGGGCTGGGAGCCTGGGCCGAGGTCTCAGGAGGAGCCCAGAGCCACTGCGGGACAGTGCTCTTCAAGACCAGAAGAGGAGCCCACCTCCCCAGTCCTGTGCCAAAGCCTGCCCAGACATCGGCTCCTTCCTCCCCACTGGGAAATCCCCAGCCCTCAATTATGCCCAGCAATAAGGAAGTCTCCCCCAAATGTTTTTTTTGGGGCTGCAAAGGGAGAAAAACAAGGTCCCTGGGAATTCTGCTTTGTGCTCAGCTCTCGCTGGTGATGCCCCCACATCGACCTGCGGCATCCACAGGCTGCAGTTGGTCACCGGGGAGGCGGGGGTTACATTTAGGCATTTTTCAGAGGTGACAAAGCAGAATTCCACGCCTGAAGGTGAAGTCAGGGATTTGAACTGTGTTTTTCCAGCCGCTGCTGCGGGTGGCTTTGCTCCAGCAGAGCCTTAGTTTCCAGGGACATTTTCCGGGTGCACTGAAACAAGGACTGGAGGTGACCTGTGCTGCTCAGTGTCCGTGGGCTTTCCTGTGCCACCACCCCAAAATAAACCTGCGGCTTTATTTCATCCATTGCCTTGAGGCTGCAAAACCAGCGGGTTTGGGAGGATGGAGGTGCCAGGAAGGAGCTGAAGGAGCATCCCCAGGACCTTCCCTGGCTCCAGGGGTGCCACCAGCAGGTTTCTCCCTCTGATTAGGGCAGCAGAAACAACCCAGTTTATGGTGGGAAGTGGAGGAGATTAAATCGGAGCTGAGGCATAAACAAAGAGGCAGAAAACTCGGAAGGTCAGAGGAGGCCAGTGATGTCCCCATGCCTTGTTCTGACGAGGCTCTAGTGATCAGGCAATTAGCAAACCAAGCATGAGAGTAATCCAGCTGAAACGGGGAGAGGAGGAGAGAGCTAGGGGGGGGGTAGGAAGGAAGAAAATCAATCACCAGACCTAATGGAGAATTATTTAGCAGAGAGTTATTCCTAATCCCATCAGGGTCTGGCCGGGAAACAAATTCTCTGCCACTCCGGGCGCGCTCAGAGCGCGTTTTGCTTTTTCTGGGTCAGTCCATTTCCCAGCAAAGCGGGGCTGGGGCAGGCAGGGGGGCAGAGCTGGAGGAGCAGAGGGGACAACCGAGCAGTGGGGCAGCCCCGGTGGTGGTGGGGCAGCCCTGGTGGTGGTGGGGCAGCTGGCAGGTCCACCCCGACGCCTGCGGGACCTGGTGGCTAGAGGTCCCCAGGTGGCCGAGGGACTGCACCCAGGAGCCACGGCAGAGCCCAGGAGCAGGGCTGGGACCGGTGGTGGCCGTGCTCCCGGGTCACCCTTGTGTCCCTCTCGCGGCTGCTCAAACAGAAGCAGATTTTCCCGACGACGACGACTTGCAGAACCGAGGAGAGAAAGCGTGAAAGGAGAGACGTCTGCGCCAGGAGACAGGCTCCTGCCGGGTCGCGGCGGAACGTGTCCCCAAGTGTGACTTCAAGGGGCTGCTGGAGAAACGTGAAAACCTTATATAGAAGGGAGTTATTTTGGTGAGCGGCAGCTGCTGCATCTCACGCGCCTGCCCCTGCTCAACAGCCCCAGGTCTCGGGGCCAACCCAGACGATGCTGGAGCAGCAAGACTGTGTGAGCTCTGAGCGGGGGCAGGATTTACCCTTCCTACCCAGCAAACGCCGTGACTGACGTCTCCATGGAGCCATCTTCCCACCCCGCCATCCCATCCCGAGCCCTGGCCCGGTCCTCAACAGCCGCCGACCACAGGACTCTCCGCTTTCTTCCCACGTGGAAACTCCCAGCCCTCGCAAATGCTGTGAAAACCCAGAAACGAGGATTCCCTAATGAGCTAAGACGCCAAGGAGACAACTCGAAAGAAGCCACCGCTTATTTTTAGAGACAACCTTATGATTCTTGAGCACGTGGCCCAGGCAATACTGCGCAGGCAGCCACAGATTGGCCGCAATCTGCTCCTCTTCTTGATAGACATCATGTCTGAATCTCTATCTCCACAAGATGCTCCCCGGAGAGAAGACATTTAGATATGACCACAAAGTACAACATTTCTAAAAGGTCACTGTGTGTACTCGGGAACGAGGTGCAGAAGCCACTCATCAGCAACAGGGGCTTTGGGGAGGTATTTAATATTCCACGAGCATCTTTATTTCTCTACCAAGGTGAACAACTCCTCTAAAACGAGTGTTTGGGAAGGGGGAGCAGGACAAGTGGGTGCTATACCCTTATTTTGACCCAAGCAGTTGGACTGAACCACTTTTTCCTCCAGACAGATCTGAATCTGAACTGGGAAATGTTGGCTGAGAGCAAACCTGACCTGGATATCAACAACTCCAGTATCTGCCAGACAACTCGGGAGCCGAGGCTGCGCTTTGACTCTCCATCTTCAACTGTGCCCAAAACCTCCTTGTTGCCCATGAGCTGTTCCACCAGTTGAACTTGGCCTTAGCCAGTGGCAATGGTCCCCAGATGGGCCATTTTTTGAGGATTCCCAGCCAGTTTCTTCTGCGCAGTGAGAAACTTTAATTTGCAGAAAAGCCTGTTAACATCCTGAGGAGGATGATGAGGGTCTGGATGACAAATGCAGGCTGACAGCCCACGTCCCCAGGACTTCCCCCTGATGTGTTGCCATCGTTGTCCGCCACTGGGCCCAGCTGCTGGCCACATCCCCCGTGGTGTCCTTGTCCCTGAGCACCCAACCAGCCGAGTTCAGAGGCAGCCCGGGTCTCGGAGATGTCCCCCGGATGTAAAACCACCTTCCTCCTCTCCCACCAAAGGGGAAGACAGGCTGGATGGGACTTTGAGCAACCTGGTCTAGTGGGAGGTGGAACTTGATGATATTTAAGGTCCCTTCCAACTCCAACCATTCTATGATTCTGTGACAGAGCCCAGGGATTCTGGGCTTTGCAGAGCTCCCCACCTGAGCCAAATCCTCCCCATCTGAACCCAGGTTTGCCTGTGCTCAGGTTTATTCCTGGCCCCAGCACCGGGAGAAGGGATGGGGAATCTGAGCCCCAGGGAAATGTCCTCCTGGCATCTGTCGGTTTTAAAGCCCACGCCACGACGTTGCCGAGAGATTTACAAAACACAAGCCCATAACAGCCCCGGCCGGCACAGACGTGACAGTCAGGCACACACGTACCCTGGCCACGAGCAGAGCATCGCAAAAAACCGGGCTACGCTCCCGGCAAGGGCTCCTGCCCCCACGGAGACACAAATAAAGATCATTAAATGAGAGAGGGGAATTTGCTCCTTCTCCTGCAGCTGCTTCCCCCTCCTGCCTCCCGGGGTGCGCGGCCGCTTTCCGAGCTCATCACTTACCTTCTGCACCAAAGGCTGCCCAAACGCAGCCTGGCAGCAACACCCCCGGGGAGCAAAACCTCGGGGGAGGAGAGGACCAAAGCCAGCGTGTCACGCTTGGCCAGAGCCACCTGGAAGGGGACGGAGGGAGCACACCGGAGCCCGGCCAAGGGGGACATCCCCAGGCAGGGCACAAGCTGCGCTGGGGCTGGTGGTGGGGACACCCCACGCTGTCCCCCCACGCTGGGAGCACCCATGTCCTGCAGACACATCACCCAGAGGGGCTCCCGAGCAATGGGGAGGTGGTGCCCACCTCGTCACATGAAGGGACCCCCATGTCTTCGCTCCTCTAACCCAGGCAGCTCCGTCATAAATGAAGTGCGGGAGCAGGATGATTAATAATCACAACAGAAAAGCATACGCTGTAATTAGCCACCTTTCAGAAAGCTGATTGATGACGCTGCTCGGGGGCGTGCGGAGGCTCGGGCTGGCACGGGCACTGCCACCCCCCGGCCCCGCTGTGGCCAGTGGAGCCTGGCAGAGCTGGCCCAGACCCTCGCAGCCACCCGAGTGCCAGCCGATGCCCCGCAGGCTTTGCCCCACCAAACCACCTCATTTGTCCGCCTGGTCCAGCGCGCCAGCCCTCGTTAGATTCGGTCGTTCATTAAGCTCAGCGTCTCGGCGGTGCTGGCCTGGCACAAAAACCACCCTGTGATCGATGCCTCCAGCCGCCAGCGCCGGACCTTCGGTGGCAAAGTCTGCTCTTAATCCTCCACCTGAACCCCGGGGATGCCACCGCCGGTGCCAGGCCCTGCACAAGATGAAGCCAAGGCAGCCCCAGCCCCCTCTCCGAGGCTCCCGGATAAAACGACAGCCATCTCCAGATTTGACCCTTGGAAAGGACCCTGTTCCTGGGGGCTCAGCCCCATGGGGTGCCACCACCCACAGCCGGGGGTGCAGGGGTCCCTGGTGAGCCCACCTTCCATCTGGAGAAGGAGCCTGGAGCCCCGGGAACGGCTGCTGCCAGCCCATGGTGCCAGCACCGCACCTCGGGAGGGAGATGCATCATTCCGGAGGCTTTAATTCGACCGGACTCGTGGGCAGGAGGAACAGACTGACAGGCCAGACTGACAGACAGATGTCTGCTCCGAGGACAGGGCGGCAGAGGCAGCCATGGGTGGAAAACAACCCGGTCCCGGCAGGACTGCTCGGCTTTCTGCGGGAAAACAAGCTCGTTGCTCGGCCAGCAAATCTCTGCGGGGGAAGAGGGGCGAGAGGAGCCCCCCATCTGCTGGAAACCCTGCCCGGGGTGGGAATCCCAGGTGAGGGGAATGTGGAGCAGCAGCCTTCCCTCCACCTTTCAGCTCTGCTCAGCCTCAGTCTGGGGAGGAATGCATTTTTTAAGACCTGTCTACAGCTGCTGCATTGGAAATTTTATTGCCATCCCAATTACGATCATGGGAGCAGCGAGCAAAGAAAGCAAAATGCCATTACGGGGTGAAATAACGCTTGACATCGCAATCCAGACCGGGTTCTGCCGGGCGGGAGTGAGATCAAACCCCCCAGCTGTAATAAACCCCTAAGAGGGGAGGGGGACAGGGGTCTCCTCCCAGCTCTTCCCGAGCCCTACAGGGAGCAAATCCCTCCCGGCCTCTCTGCTGGGATTTTGAAAGGGGCAAACTGGGTCTCAGGGGGGTCCAGCTGCGCCACCCCCGCATCTCCTCCAGGCTGGGGATGGCAGCGAGCGGTGACATTTGGAGCGAGACACGCTGGCGTGGGTCCCCAGCTCTACAGCTTCGGGGCATCAGCTGTGGCTGTGGGACCGGGAGAGCATCTCCTTCCCCACGCCCAGCCCCAAGCAGGCTCCCAAAAGTCAGAAATCCCCACGGCAGGAGGAGAAGGGGATGGCAGGACTGTATCACTTGACTCCCTGTCCGGCAAAGCCTCCAGAGCCCCTCTCCCAGGACAGAGCTGGTGGACCCCCAAACCCCTGTCTGAACCCCAAATTGCTGTTTAAACTGATGCTGTGCACACATCTTGGTGTGGCCAATGCTGGGGTCCCTGCCGTTTGCCAGCAACATCAGAGTGAGTACCAGAACCCCTCAGCTTCCCACCACGTCCCCACTTGAGTTAATTCTTCCTCATTTTGGGGTTGTGGCGACAGGGAGGAGATTTTCTCAATGATATGGGATAAATCTCCGGCTCGAGCGCTGCAAAAGGAGGGTGGTGACAAGGAGGGAGCTAATGCCACCAAGCAGGGATGGCCATGAGCTAAAAATGAGCTGCATTTCAAGCGTCCCAGTGCACAAACCCCACGGGGGTTTGCAAGGGCAGGGATGATGCTGAACCCCCCCCTCCTCACCCCGCTCGAGCCTGGGGAGCACTCACCGATCTGCAGGTCCGGGGCTGCACCGACATCTGGGTCTGCTGTGGCATCTGAGACCAGGGATATTTAAATGGCAAAGTGTCCGGGACAGCCAGCCTCAGCTCCTCTGGACAAAACAGCACAAGGAGAGGACTGTAAATCACTTTTCCACGGTGTCCAGCACAGAAATCCCAAATAAATGCTCCCAAAGCCTAAGGACGTGGCACACAGGCACCTCCCAGAGAGGGGAGGCATCCTTAGTGTCTCTCCAGCCCGACGTGTGACCTGACCATTGCCTAGCTACATATATATATAAAATTACATAGCACTTTGTACCCAAAAAGGTCATCTTACGAACAGGAGAGTGTCTGAGCCCAGCACCGCCGTGGCCAGCTCTGGGGTGGAGCAAGGGGAGAGGCAGCGAGGCTCCCCAGAAATCACAGGTGGGGATTTCAGGAGGAGAGGGCACCCACGCAGCACATGTCCACAGCCAGCTCTCCACGAGCCCCCTCATTTCGGGAGATTCGACCCACACTTGGAAGCAGAAATGCTGCTGGCTGAACCCCCCCATCCTGTATCCCTCCCTGGGGGCACTTTGCAGGGTCAAGGGATGTGGCCCCAGCCCTGACGGGGGGTGCAGGGGATGCAGGACACGACAAATTATTTGCTATGGTTTTGCTAAAGCCTTTTGAGCTCTCTCCATCAAGTTTAATTTGCCTAAAAAAAGAAAGACGGAATTTAAATAGCTCCATAGCTCCTTTTGGCAGGGGGAAACCCAGCTCCTTCTAGCTAACAGACCACAAATGGTCCCAGACTCAGGTCTGTGACAGCTCGGCAGCATCTCTGGCTGCTGCTCAGGACCCCAACCCCTCTCTGTCCCCTGCTCCTGCCCGGCCAAGCTGCCTGGGGGTGACAGCAGCTGCCGGGGAAGTTAATTCCTGCTGAGAGAAGCTTGAGGAGCCTCAGCTGAAGGAGCTGAAGGACTTTTCCCTTGCAGGGATTTGCTGGAGAACGGCAGAGAAACGAGGAGCCGGCTCTGCGGCAGCGCCAGGAGCCAGAGGCACATCTTGTACCCCTTAGTGCTCCGGGGACATCCCTGGTGACACCAGGGAGCCAAGGGCTGACCCCAGGGCAGGGCTGTCCCCTGCAGCCTCCCCACAAGCTCCTGTGAGCCCCGGAGCCCTCCGGGTGCTGCTTTTGGGTGGGGAAAAAAACCCAGCGAACCGAGAGTACACAGCACTCCAGAAAAGCTACAATTCCTCCAGGAAAGCATCACTAAAGATGGAGGGATCCCTTAAAACCTGCCGGCTCAGGCTCAGTCATGCAAGGGGTCTGCTTCCCTGGCCAGCCCTTCACCCCATCCTCCTCTCCCTCCCCTTTGGCTGTCACTGGCAGGGACACACGGGATTCAACCCCTGCTTTGCACAGGGCTCGGGCAGGGATAGACGCCAACAAAGATGGAATGCTGCTAAAATTCCTCCCGTTAGCAACCGCAGCGAGGAAACCTCCTGCCACAGACATGCTGGGCTTTACTGGTGGAGCCAGGGGATGGCCCAGCCTCTCCGGGCTGACCAGAGGACATGGCAGCATGGCAGGGCTGGGACAACAGGGACAGGGAATGCTCTTGGGGCTGGCAGCAGGACGGGAAAAGCCCAGCGCAGATCCCAGGAAAAGCGCAGATCCCAGGCACGATCGCATCCCCCCCGGGACCCCGAAGCGTGTGTGTAGCAGTGACTCAGACCCAATATTTAAAGGTGAGAGCAACCCAGCCCAAGCCCTGCAATGGGGAAACGACCCCAAAACACCTCGGGCTGCCCTCAGCCCCCGTGCTGGGAAAATCTGCAGTATCACCAGCAACGTAGTGGAATTCAGCACGGATTTTGTCCAGAGAGTCAATCCAACCCAGCCGATGTGATGCCAGGGGCTGCAGCCTCCACCGTGTCACAGGCTGCCCAGAGAGGTGGTGGAGTCTCCTTCTCCGGGGACATTCAAACCCCCCCCTGGACAAGTTCCTGCGCAACCTGCTCTGGGTGGACCTGCTTTGGCGGGAGGGTTGGGGGAGATGATCTCCAGAGGTCCCATTCCAACCCCATGTGATTCTGTGACTCCGTGAAACACAAATATCTGCTTCGGCTACGTGGTGCTGGCAGCTGCAGAGCACGTGGGGCTCCTCTAATGCCCAAGCCACGTGATAATTGGGAGGGAAGGGGGTTAGTTTCTCACTGCAGCGATGTGTGTAGGACCTCGCACGCCCCGGCCCCTCCGTGTGTGGTGACAGGGGTGATGGAGACACGGCACGCGATGCTCGGAGCCATCACCACCCAGGAGTTGGGCACAACCACGCCAGAGCAGCTCGCCTTGCTGCTCCTGAAGGCTGGTCTCCGGCTGCCAGGGATGGATAAGGCAAAATTTAATACAATTAAAATTTAATACAAATTCCAGCAATGCCCATGTATTTAGTGCAAACTGCTGGAACTAAATTGCAGTAAAGCAAAATCTGCTCAACTCCCTGTGCTTACCGGCCCCTCTCCTGCCCTCCATCTCCAGCTTTGACTCCAGACCTGCCTGTGAACTATGAACACGATGTTTAAGCTCATTTTAGAGAGCTCCTGGGCTTGGCTTATCAGCCCCCACGCCTGTTCCCTGCACCACCATTCCCAGCCCCCTGAGCAACGAGGGTCCCAGCTGATGGTCTTGGCATTTATTTTTGGCAGCTCCCGGCGTCACTCAGCAACCCCCCGTTTCAGGTTACTTCAGGTTTTTTGTCTGCAAATGCATTTTAATCCCCGTGAAACAAGACCCACCAACACGTGGGTGAAGTGGCCTAAAACCTCCTCCGGTCCCATGTGTCACCACCACCAGCAGAATTCCCTGTCCCTCCACGTACTCATACCACCAGAGCACTTGCCACCGTCTAGCCCCCGTGCCTTGTATTTTAAAGCACGTGTACTTAAAGCTTGTATTTTAACTCTCCTCTAGAGCAATTCAGTGGAGGCGTCGGAGATGAGACTTCTCTCCCCGGGCACCACACGGGACCTGTCTCTCCATTGCGGAGGCTCCAGCACAAGTTCTCCACATGGGAATCTCTTGAAGAAGGAATTTGGCAGCAAAGCCAAAAGCCAAAGGGGACCCAGGTGTCCTGTGAAATCAGCAGAGACACTTGTACCTCCAGAGGAGCAGACCGGGATGCCCCAAGCCCAGCTCTCCTAGGGCAGGAGCACCCCTTGGGACACACATTCCAGCTCTCCCAGCTGGATGGAGCCTGCAGACGAGCATGGCAACGAAGCTGCAGCTCATCCCAGCCCATGAGAGAGCTGCAGCCCCCCAAGAACCCACAAGAGACCTGTACCCCAGGAGCCCCTCAACACACTCACGCAGCCACGGGACACCCAACAGTGTCCATGGTCCGGCCAAGCCCACCTTGCACCTCCCCAGCATCCCAGAGAGCGGAGCACAAGCAGTAAGCCAGACACTTTTGCTCATTAGTGTAATTAACATCAGACTTTCCAGCCAATCGGGCTTCCATTTGACCTTTAGTTGTTGAAATATGAACAACAAAAATGACGCATTATCATGGAAGGGGTGTCATGGACCATTTCCTTGAAATTCACAGTGAAAACCTCTTAGTGATGTGCCCTCAAAGAGCATCTTTCTGCAGAAGTAAATGGGGAAATTTGGAAAACCATTGGGGAAGGAGGAAAAATCCAGCTCCAGCCACCCATAGCAGCAGCCCAGCAAGGACACAGGGTGTCCCAGCTTCTGGGGGGCACAGCCAGAAACGACCCCAGGGAGAGAAATGGAGAGACGGGGCAGAAGAGTTAAAAAATGAGATGGAGGGAAAAAAAAAGACTTGTTTCTTTAGAGTCTTGGGAAAGTTGGAAGTCACTGAGATGGAGGGAGCCTGGCCAGAACCTTGTGGCAGTCGGAGCCCAGCCCAGCACCGAGAGGTCCCTGCACCAGGAACGGCTGTGCCTGTGTCCCCGTGGGAACTGTAACCCGTGGGCCAGCAACAGCCACGACCCGGCCAGAGCTTCAGGGCAAATTCATGGGAAAAAACCTCAACCTGGCAGCCGGGACGGCAGCGTGTCCAGTGATAGATGAGCCTGATCCATCAGATCACAACCCCATGGGCCACAAGAAACAACTCGGGCCTGAATTTCCAGAGGTTGCCAGATGTCAGCACAAGGTTGAGCAAGGCAGGGGAAAGGCAACGGTGCTGAACCCCATGGGGACACCCCCTAAGCTGGAAATTGCTTTGCCACAAGGATCTCCCCATCCAGGGGCTGAGGCTGGATGCAAAAAAGTGACCATGAAGGCAAGAAGAGAAACTGCTCCCTGAACTGATGGGGGAAAGGGTCCAGCCCCCATGGACCAACACGCTGCCAGGCATCAGGAGGGATGTCCAGCATCACCAGCTGCGTTTCTCCAGGAGGGGTCCAAAAGCTCCAGCTCCACATCAACCCTGGGCATGAGGATTGATGAAGGCAGGATTATTTACACACACGCACACCCCTTCCATTTGTCACACTTAGTTAGTACTCCTGCTTATGGAGAAAGGTCACAATTTAGATCTCATTTGTGTCACTTCATCTTCGGTTTGCAATCGCAGGGTCCTGCTCGTTTTCCATCCCCAATTAGCGTTCAATTAGGGGGGCCCTGCTCCGCCCCTCCTTGTTGCTGTGATGGAAAGGAGAAGAGATGGAGGTCCTGGCTGTGCAACCTCGTCTGGGTCTCCAGCGAGGAGATGCCTCCTAGAACCCTGACCTGAGAGCAGCCTTTTTCCTCCGGCAGCACGGAGGGAACCAGATGGACTTTCCTTCAAATGAGATTTAAATGGAAAAATACAAAATAGCTCACTCTGGCAATATTGAAGAGTTGGTGCCCAGCTGTCCTGAGCACGGGGAAGGTCAGACGGGGTGACCCTCTGGAAAAAGAGGCCAGAAGCACCAAGCACCCTCACCGTTTGCTCCTCTGGCTGCTCTGCCGGGACTGGGTCTGAAACGGCAGCCAGGGCATGGCTCCCGGCACAGGGGAGACCACCTCCCAAAATATAATACCCCAGGGGAAACAAAACCACTCACCTAATTTGAATTATTATAGTGTCCATGAACTGGAGTCACCCCAGAGACTCGGCTGATGGAGTCTGGATGGGATGCTCGGCCAGAGCCGCTTTAGTTACCCTGCTCATGCTGTGGGACGGTGCTCTGCCAACCTCTGCTGCTCCGTGAGGAGCATTGTGAGGACCTTCTGAAGATGGAAAACACCTTCCTGAGCCCACCTGGGTCCTACTCAGACCAGCCCCAGTCCATCCCCACGGGTGGCATCCTGACTTGGGTTATTTTACAGCTGCCCCACGTCTCCATGTCACAGCCAATGCTCCTCCTGTTGTAGGGCCGGGTGAGCCAGCCCCACGGCGTGCAGCCCAGCAACCCCCTTCTAAGTTATTTCAGGCTGCAGATGCACCCTCTCATTCACCCAGCCCAAAACAGCATCCAAATCGAGCAGAAGAAGCGAGAGGAGCCTCGGGGGGACTTTTCTGGAGATGCCGAGGACAGGGGGACGAGTCGGAGGTCAGGTGCATCCCCTGCCCCACTGCACGTCCACGTTCTCCCCACATCTTCCCTCCTGTGTCTGCATTTGCTGCATGAAACAGCCACCATGTCCCCACGCTCCCGGCTGGGAAGCCCAGGGCAGCAAAAGTGGGAGAGGGACAATATTTGCTTCAAACGTTCCTTCTATTCCCTTCCTATTAAATATTTTCCCTCCTCCTTTCCAAGAACCTCCTTTATTTCTCCCCGTCTCCCTCTAGCAACGGTATCTGAGAGAAACAATGAATTTTTAATAGGAGGGGGCGGCAGGAAGAGGGAGACCCTACGGCAAAGAGATGAAACGTTGATCTGTTAAATAACCTTATCATCA
>JAHREE010122444.1:0-11508 GCA_033628505.1 Tringa tobata | reverse complement strand
CTCTCAGCCTGTCCCCACAGCAGAGGGGCTCCAGCCCTCCCAGCATCTATGTGGCCCTCCTTCTCCAATAGATAATCAGTTCTTAAACAAAAATCCCTTTTCACTGCAGCTGATCATCAGGCAACAAGATAAAAAGCAGCCAGCCAGGACTGGCTACCACTGGCCAGCACATGTCAGATAGGCTGAAAATCCACAGCAGAAACAGCCCTAATTGATCCTGGGAGAGTTTAGAAAAGGAATATGCAGGCAAAGGCGAAAGAGAGCCCTTTTTTAAAAAAAATAAAAATATAATCGAAGTCTGAATGATTTTCTTTTATATTTGTAAATGACACTGCAGTAAGCTTCTGCAGCCCATTAAATTAGGATAAGGATTATCGTCCTTTCCAGGCGTATCTTCCCCCCTTGCATGGCAGTTATTAACACATTCCACACCCAGCTCAGCAGTTCTGCTGCACCAAGGCTTCGTCGCATACAACAAACTAACTCACTGCCTGAAAGAACCACTCTTTGCTCCTGAAGGTGAAGCCACCACCCTTTTTCCCTACTGAGTTCTGTAAAATATCCTCGTGACTTCAGTTCAAGTCACCCTCTTGAAGCTGCTCCTGCAGGAAAGAAAACAACACTCCCCATATTGGACTTGCTGCTAAATATATATATATATAAAAATATATATAGGAGAGTGTGTGTCTGTGTCTATATATATATGTATCTATATATATCTATCAGCTGCTGAAGGACAACATTTCCTCCCTCTAAATTCCATACCCAGTCCTGCTCCAGTCCCATTTTAATTCTATCAAGCACAATCAGAGCCATCAAGGATGACCAGAAACATCAATCTTGCTGGTAATTTCATTTCTTTATACAAGATCAAAATGATAAAAGCTCCTTTTTCCAACTTATATAACAAGAGTTAAAACCAAAAATTATTTCCCAATTATTCACCAACAAAAAATAAAATAAAATAACATTTTTTAATTTGAAAATTCACACTAGTCCTTGAATAGAGACAATATGATTATTAGGAACTTCTATTTTTTTTCACTTCACTCCCCAGGAAAACACCCTCACACAAGCCACGGGGGGAAAATAACCACACTACAAACATGCCGTGTGCCCACCAAGCAGGACCCGCAGTGCTTCGGGGCAATACAGAGCCTCCTGTTAACTGCAGAGGATTTTAAATGCCCAATTATTATTCTTAAGGAGCACAGATCACCCACTGCACACAACCTGCACTGCTCAAACCACACCTGACTCTCAAAACCTCTGTGATGTTTAAATTGATAGTTTCAGAAGCATCAACTCGTGGCAGGTCCCCAGCCAGCGAGCAGCTTCTGACATCAGCGTTAATTCTATCATTTAACACTTTGTGGATAAAAAACTGGACGAAGAGACTCACTGGGAGACTGGGCACAGGTTTGGAAGCCCAGATTTTGGAACTCTGTCAGCTGCTCTGATCAAGCACAACATCCCCCTGCTCAACACATCGTCTGCTTTAAACAGGACTAGAGGAAATGGCCTCAAGTTGTCCCAGGGGAGGTTCAGGTTGGATATCAGGAAAAATTTTGACACTGAAAGGGTTATCAAGCCTTGGAATGGGCTGCCCAGGGAAGTGGTTGAGGCACCATCCCTGCAGGTGTTCAAAAGACGGGTTGACGTGGTGCTGGGGGACATGGTTTAGTGATGGGTTTTGTCAGAGTTAGGTTGATGGTTGGACTAGATGATCCTGAAGGTCCCTTCCAACCCAGACAATTGTATGATTCTATGAAACAGAGGGTGAAACCCAGCCCGGGAACCAGCCCCGGGATACTCTTTACTTTGCAATATTGGCAGTTCTGCTTTTTTCTTCCAAGAAGGCTGCCGTTAAGGGATTTTGTTGGTGGTCTTTTTTCTTCCTTTTTTTTCCTCCTTAAGTTCTCAAAAGTGGCTTTTACAGTATCTTCAGATGAATGGAGTCCTGTGATATTTCATCTCTTACATAAAAGCCACAGTTAACAGATAAAGAGCCAAGCGCCTCAGTCACATCAGTCCCATCTCTTCCTTAACGCCCGCTTATGGGCTGAAGGATTCTCCTACTTAGGATGCAGGGAAAGGTTTTCAACATGAAGCCAAGAGGCAGAATGATGGACAACTGGTCACCACAGCTGTCAATGCCGAGTTGGAGTCTGGAGACATCCTTCCAAAGTGGCTTCTAGATTGTGTTCACTCTAGCTAGCAGCTGGAGGGAGGGTTCTTTCATGGAACCTTCATGGTCATGGGACCCTTTGTGGAAGCTTCATGGTCATGGGACTCATGATGGGTTCTGAGAAACATAATTTTTCCAGCACTTGCCAAGTTGTGTAATTAAAAAGCTTTTCTAATGCAAAGGAACGAAGAATCTTTCAACATTGCATTCATCTTCAAGGATGTGGATTTTGGCGAGCAAGATGGGAATGAAGCCTGGGAGATGTTCTTCACAATCCCCCAATAGCAGGGTTCTACAGAGAGACAGCACTCCATCAAGACATCACAAATCAAGAAAAGGCCATCACCTCTGCTTATTCCAAACCAGCAAATGACAAAAGCACAATGGCTGCTCGATGGCACTAACTGCTGCACAACAGGCAGAACGGAGTTTCTGAAGCAAACAACTGAACAGTTTTTGAGTCCCAACAACACACGGGCAGCCTCCTGGAAGAAGAATTGTTTCATTTCCTGGGAAGAACTGCAATCCTCCTGGTATTTTTAGTTTTCCTTCCGTTTCTTTGAAGAGTCTGCATTTGCCCCCAGGTCCTGCCTGTGGAAGGAGCAGCCAGTTCCCACCCCAGATGTTCCACAGGGCTGGACTTTGTGTGCTGCCAGAGGAGGGCACCACGATGGCCAGTGGCCTCCTTTCTTGTTGGCCCTAGGAGAAGCAAGGAGTTATTCCTCAGCGTCTCAAAGCCTGGTTCTCTTCTCACCTTCTTCTTCATCATCATCATCATCATCTTCCACAGCTGCAACCAAGGAGACTGGCACAGGGCACACCGCAGTCAGCCCGAGCTGCCAGATCCATCCCACGCTTTGCCAGGGGTTATTTTTGCGGTGGTTGGTACAACTATCCTCCCGCCTTTCCCCAGGCCCACGAACTGAGATTTATCTTCCTGATTTAGAACCCAGGAATAATTAAAGAGATCTGAGGCCAGAGGAACCAAAAGTAATTTTTTTTTCCTGAGAATATCCTTCAGTACTTCAAAAAATTATGCAAGATCAATTTATCTGAGACAATTTAATATGAAACCGTTGAAAGCTTCCCCTCAGTTCTGAACCTGATCCTACGTAATAAGACACAGTGAATGCAGATAAAACATGGGGGAGGAAAAAAAAAACCACCTCCTCAAAACTAATATTTGCATAACGCAGGGGCAAATCTCCCAAGGAGATGGCAAACAAACAGTGAAGGATAATTCAGTTTCAATATAGTGTTTGAACAACAAACACAGAAAGACTTGAATCGAAATCGGTGTTTGGCAGCTCAGGGAGGGGGGGGCTTGGCCGCTGGGTCTTCTGGGTCAAGGGGTTCAGCTTGCCATGGCTGATGATCAGATTGAGTTATTACAGGGAATTCTCCATGTACCCCAAATTCAGATTCTTTACAGTTGCATTAATAAATATGCTTCAGATTTAATGACTTAATTTGGGGCTGGATATCTGGTCTAAGTCAGCAAGAAACAGTCAAAGCCCCAGTTTTGGGGTTTATCGGAAGCATCGTCATTTCATCACTCCCCTTGGAATAATCCACACGAAGAGCTGCATCTCATTCAGAGTTTATCCATACCCCATAAGGAAAGTAAAGAAAGATAAAAGGTGCACATTTTTGCTACACTGCCCATTGCAGGGTGTGGGGAGAAGGACAGATCTCACCACAGCTTCCTTTCCCCCCGTTGTGCTGCGTTTTGTTTAACACCACATTTCTCTCTCTGCTATTTTCGTCTCAATTCTCTTCCCTGGACAGAGCTAAAGGGATTCTTAAAAAGCTTCTGCTCTGCTTCCACCCCTGTGGGCTCCAGCAGGTCTCACCGCGGTGTCCCGTCTCTCGGGTTGGTGAATCCACACCAGCTCAACCCCTCTCGCCCTTTTTATGTGACCTTTCCTGGACTCCTCCAGGGAAACCACGGGACAGAGGGAAACAACATACTTCCTAAGAAACCCCTTTTTATCCCCACTCTTTTCCAACCACTTTCATCCCCTGCTCAAACACCGCTCCTTGTATTTTTCTGACCTGCAGAGAGAGAGGTATTTGCTTTTCTGAACGTCACACTTCACAAGTCACATTTTATACCCTTTCTTGTACTATTTAGCTTGGTTTTTTCCCCCGTGAGGTGCAGGCAGAGGCAGGAGAGTCCATCAGACCCCCAGATCTCTGCCAGAAACCCCCTACAAGGACCAGTTGCCAGATACGGGGATACAGGATGCTCCCCGAGAACCACTGCTCGCTCTGTTCCCAAAAAGACATCATTTCCAGGCATTTATGCAAACCCTCCCCTTCAAAAATATACTTTTCTAATAGATAAAGAAGTTAAAGTTAATAACTAATAATAGATTTGCTGCTATTTTATCATAGCATCATCATAGCATTGTTAGAGCTGGAAGGGACCTTAAAGATCATCCAGTTCCACCCCCCCACCAAGAGGAAAAAGAGAGGAGCTGGGATTATATAAGGGCATTTTGATTCTCTATTAACATTTAAACAGACCTTATAAACCAATGCATGTGGTCTAAATAACCCCAGATTTCACGTTTCATTTCATGGGTAATGGAAATAGGACGAGGCGTTCATTGTGTACACGAAATGTGAACTTTCCTAAGAAATTTGCCTTCATTCACAAAATCTGAATGCCCAGCTCCTGTGCCAAGCGCCTTCTGATGAAGTAGATAAAATGAATTATTGTGTGTATTTGCCTGGGATGGTTTAGGAAGAAAATGGCAGTTGAAGCTTTCAGTTTCTGGGAAAAATAAAACAGCAAAACGAATGGGTTCATACGAGGCTGAACCATAAAAGTGAGTTTTAAAGAATTACTGGAAGACCTGGGATTGTTTTTACAGGGTTTTTTCTTGGATCGTAACCTCTCAAAAATTGCAGCCCTCTTGTTTTGAAGCACAGACCATCTCTCCCAACAGGTAAAAAGTTCTGCACCGCACAGAAGTAAAGAACACTTTTTTCCTTTAATTTTTTAAACTTTTGGTGGTTTTTTTGAAAGAATTTTGCTTCCAACTCCTGCCTCTTTTCCTGAAACCCTCACCCAAATCACTGGAGAACAGTGAGGACGCTCGTTACCTCGACTCCAATTCTTTCTTCCTTTCCATTTCCCGCCTGCTTTTGTTGTTTTTTTTTAAAAGCTTCAAGATTTGGGGTTTCAGTTAGAACTGGTGATTACTGGGTTATGCTTTCTGAATGCCACACAGCAAGAAAAATTGCTGTTAATACTGGAAGAATGAAGCAACGCCTCTTTGTACTGAAAAAGCCATTTTCAGGCGAGGTAATGGGCACCTCTCAGCACTCTCTTGTCTCAACCACATAGGAAGGGAATTTCCTTAATTAGAACTAAGAGAATTTTTAATTTGCTTTTTTGTGGGTGTCTCCCCCCATTAAATTAATACGGTACAATATAGAATTGGTTAAATAAAAGACAAAGGTGTATTAATGGATTTGAGGTATAACACTGAGGTTAACAGAAAATATAATCACTTCCCTGCGTGCAAATTATTTAAAATACTACTTTAAATGCCTGAAACGTTAATGTGGCTGATTGTGGTGCTAATCTGATAACACTCTACGTTTTACATAGTTGGGGGTGGGGTTTACCCAAGCAGAGTGAATTTTTAAAGAAGTGTAACTAGAAACTTGATTTTTACAATTCTTTCCCCGTTAATATGATCATGGTGTAGATGAAGTTGGCTCAGATGACTGAAGTCAGGAAGAGTACAAGAATTTACTCCAATTTAGAGCCTCAAGAGGGGTTTAACAAAAGCAGTAGAACAGCAAGAAAACCCGCCTGTGCCCAAGGGGAGGTGCTGGGACCTCTCAAATGGAGCCAGAACAGGAATTTACCTCCAACAAAACACCCCTTTTCCCCTTATTTTCACGTCCAAGGTGGCTGAACAGTTACGCTAAAGCTTTTCAGAGAATTCAACCATCTGACCTTAACACTCTGAATCCAAGTAACTTTGGTGAAATCATGGACTCCTAAGTACACGGCATGAAAAAAATCTTTAAATCCAGGTAAATCTTCAACTCCAAGAGAGGATGAGAAACCGAGGCCAATACCCACAAAGGGCTCCCGTTCCTCACGTCTGCCCGGAGCAGGATATGGTTCACTCGCTCAGATGAAAGCTCTAAAACCCTTTCACTCCAGCTGGTTTTATGCAGTTTAGCTGATGAAAATCTCAATTTCTCAGGCTGCGCAGAGGCAACAAGCGTTCCCTCCAAAGATAAGGGGAATACGTCGAGGGAACCACTTCTCTTTTTGAATTGATAGGGATTTCAGAAGTAAAACGGCAGAAATAGTATAATCTAGAAAATATCCAAAAAAATCTGCAGGTGGTTAAAAACCCTGGGAATTCACAGAATTCCAGAGAGACGTAACTAAAAACTGCTGTAAGAATATTCAGTTCCTCCAACTCGTGAGAAAGAAAAAAAAAAAAGTGCAAGAGAAATGCTAACTCAATAAGAAGATCTTTAAAAGATTCCCTGCAGAGATCAAAAATACCTTTTCTATATCAAAAGACAAAAAAAGCCGATGTGGTGCCAGGCTGGGCTCCTCTCTGTGCCCAGAGACAGTGTGCCAACGGGGCGTGGAACCAAGCTCAGGAGCTGAATTGCAGTTTTACCTTTGAAAAGGCTTGAGGAAATTCGAAGGTGGAATGGACTCAGCTGCCCCCGCTGACTTTCCGGGGGGGCTGGCTCTGAAGTGGGGTGGCGCTAATTTAAATTTAACTGAGAGTGGTTATTATTGGGTGGTGAAGCACTGGAACAAGCTGCCCAGAGAAGCTGTGGCTGCCCCATCCCTGGAGGGGTTCAAGGCCAGGTTGGATGGAGCCTTGAGCAACCTGGTGTGGTGGGAGGTGTCCCTGCCCAGGGCAGGGGGGTTGGAACTCCATGATCTTTAAGGTCCCTTCCAACTCTACCCATTCTATGACTCTGTGATTAGCACTTTACCTCGCAGCAATTAGTTGTCCCTAAGTTCTGTGTGACCTGGAGACCTTTAAGTTCTCCTCCCACTGCAAGAGGGATGATTTGCTCTGTCCCTTCTGCCGCACAGTTCCCCTCCCTCTTCCAAGCCAGGGCTTTGTGATTCTCGCTGCTTTGGAATTAATACCAGAAAATTGCCAAACAGGGTCTGTCCCCTGTGGTAACACACGGGGTATCGCTCACCATACGTGCTCCCACGGGATATTGATATTTTGATAATACATATTTTTCCCACGGGACAGACTTTTCCTAAAGTTTCCCAAAGCTTTTCCTAAAACTCCTATCACACACAGCGTAATCTGCGAATCCCAGCCATTTGCCAAGACCCAGACGTGCTCTTCCAAACCTGACATCCCACTTTGGCATTTTATGGGAAACAAGAGCCTGATGTGTTGGTTCGTTTTTCTTTTCCAAGAGAATTATTTCCCCCCCAAAAGCACCTGTAACTACATTTTTGAAGAAATATTATGCAAGGAAGTGCTGGACGAGATCACTGCTCTCCCAGTTGTGAGCTGCTGGGTGAGGGAAGGGATGTGTTACACGGCAGTGATTGCTGTTTGTCAGCCTGATAAAAGAAAGAACATTTTTGTGCCATTTTGGAAGATATTCAAATCTTTAAAAAAAAGAGAAGAAAAAAAAAAAGATCCACAAGGTGTAAGTGCTGCCATGCTCTGGTTCCCAAGAATAGACTGTTTGTATATAAATTCAACTGCATTTGAAAAAAAAAAAAAGACAAGAACAGTCTGTTTTAGCAAAGCTGTGGTTTTGTGATTACCTTAAAATGTGGAACACCGCTAAAAGAAAGGGAGCTTTCTGCCCCGCTCCCAGCCACGCTGTGCCTCCACGCTAATCAACCTGTGGCTCAAAATTAATACACGTATTTTCTGGAGGGTGAATTTTCTTTGGGATTAGTCTGCTGGTCTGGCTTATCAAAGGGCTGCCCGACCCGAAGAGCTGGGCAAGGACCTGGGGCTGGCAGAGGGAGCAGGATTAACTCTTTGGGCAACGGCAGGTTTTGCAGATGGGCTTAAATCAACCATGAAACTACGTCGAGGCTCCCTCTCCCATCATCCAAGCAGACAGGTAACAGGGTTAAACAGCTTGGGAAAAAAATACCCATACAAATCTACTACCTGGAAAACATAATCTTCTGGTGTTATAAACTCACAGGAGACAACAGGTCATCATTCAGCAATAAAAGGTGAAGCCAAATCTTGTGTTCTTGTCCATAGTTACTACCCCAGTGATTTATCCCAGGATATGAACTATGTTAGCGGTCATACTACTTAAAAGCAGCAAAATCCCCACAAAACAAAACCAGCCAGAAGGAAAAGATGCTCCTGATCCTTGCAAAATAGTTTTCTCTTGGCACAGTATTTTCCTCTAAGTGCATCAGACAAAGATTTCCAAAGTCAATTAAACCAAGACACACACATATATATATTTATGGCCTGCCCTGATTTCTTTAGAAGGTGTTTACACAGTGTCATTTATAAAAAATCAACCTAAAGGAATGAGGCCGGGCAAGTGGAGTTTCCCACTTTTTTCCTATCAACCCCTTTGCATTCTGAATTCCCAGACTTTTAGGCTTTCAGGCGTATGGAGCACGTGGCCTTGTACCTCCACGTTCGGGGTGCCCAGATTTTAGCATCTATAAACTCTCATTTCTATGTGGTATTTGGGCCGGTGACTGTCCAAAGTGGGATTAAAAAGCAAATCCAATCCAGTTACACAACAGCCCAGAGAGGCTGTTTGAAGAGACAATATCCCAGCCCGCACCCTCCGGAGCACCGATCCCGCTGCCGGCCGGCAGGGAATCCCACAGGGGCTCCCCAAAAAAGACAAAGACTGGATTTCTCCACGTGTCTGTACAGACAGACCGACCACCTCAACGCAACGTTTAACCCCAGAGTAGTTACCCAGCCAGGAAAAAATACAGGGCAGCAAAGCAAAGCAGAATAATTCCCGGCAAGCAGCTTTTCAGCAAAGCTTTAGTATTTCTAATCCCATCTCTTGCTTCTGTCCTGCTGTTCCCAACTTCAAGGGGGGATCTCAGCAGGTTGTTAAAAGACATGGGTAAGATGTGTCACAGCATCATTTAGGAATCTTTCAAACAGCAGATGCGAAATTAAATGAAGAAAATGGGGATGTTATGCAAAACCCAAAACGTTTCCATCATTAATTAGCAAATGCCAGAGGCTGTGAAAGCCACACCAGTGCGTGCACAGGGGTGTGCTACGATGGTTGGGGCAAAGTCCACCAGGAGAGAACGGGATCCACCACAACCTCTCTGGCCAGAGAAATCACCTGAATTCTCTTAACTCCAAAGCTCTTAAGAACTTCAGAGACGATCAGACACTCAATTTTAGTCATAATGAACCCTTTGAAAGAGTAGAAATGGCCATGATGCCTTGGAATTATGTGGTACTTTAAACCCAAGATTGTTTGCATTGTAATAATAGGAAAGAATATTTTTTTTAATCTTTTTTATTCTCCAATTATCTTATAACTGTACAATTTTGTAAAAAAGTGACCACAGACTGGTGAAATAAGCATCAAACATCATCAGAACCAGTTCTACCCACAGGAATTTTCCATTTAGAAGCAGTAAGTCAAATGAAAAGACAGTTTGTGTCATGCTTAATGATGATGACTACAGAAAGGAGATTTCTCTTCGGATAACGGGAACATGGACAAGGCTGTGACACACACATACCGTGTCTCGCTCTCACCCAAAGGCAAAAAATGCTTATTTCTTACCTGCTACTGAATTTGGCCGTGGCATAAGGTAAAGAGGAATGGACTGGACTGACTGGGACAAGACCGTCTCCAGGTTCCTCTCCGGGATCTTGTTGAGGCTGTAGGTGGACGCCGTCATGTTCTCATCCACGCGGTACAAGCAGGAGTCCATGCTGGACTTCTGGGACTGCCAAGGCTTCAGGTTTCCTCCAGACCCAAGTTCTTTACTGCTTTCCCCTCCGTACTTGGTGCGTTCCACATTTTCTGAGTAGCTTGTCAGAGTAGCTTGAAGGAAGAAACGATAAACAAAATGAGTAACAAAGAAAGAATCGCTCGCACACACGCTGCTCTACGCTGACTTGGGCAATGCAAGAGCCAAAAATGATGTTCATCATATTTTCCACATTCACATAAATCAGAGATTATGGAATTTAGTTTAATGACACTGTTTCTGCTTACTACTTCTAAAAGAACATTTAGGCTATAACGATTTGGCTCATACTGTTAAAAGCCATTTGTAATCACAAAGAGCATTAAAAATCATTTGTATCGTAGCAGCATTGTATTGGAATTCGCAATTCCAGAAAGAGCACAAATCATTAAGGAAAAAAACATTTTCAGTGCTCCCCAAACCTTTTCTTGTGCATTCTAGTTACCACCTTTCCAGGGAATGTTTGTAGAAGTTTATAACCTTGTATTGTCGACCCTGAAAAGCCGTAGGCACTGGAAGTCCCCCCACCCCGACGTGCCCGAACACGCAGCTCCCATGGATCAGTCCAGGTCAGGAACAGAACCCAATGTCTCTTGTGATGGACAGCAGGTTTTTGTGAAGCGTTAACTATAATCCACACATTTTCACTGATACTATTTCATTTTATTATTTCATTTTTCATTATTGCTGTATTGACCTTCACATTGAGAAGTGACAATATTCTACTGATACCAGACCCACCTGGTCTGGTGGGAGGTGTCCCTGCCCAGGGCAAGGAGGGTTGGAACTCGATGATCTCTAAGGTCCCTTCCAACTCTAACCATCCTATAATTCTGTAATCCCCACCACTAACATCGTCTCCCCACCGGTATTTTCCCTCCTGGGGGCTGATGCAGTTCTCCCCTGGCTGCATCTCGACTTTCCTTTCATCTTTACTCTCCCACACCTTCCTTCAAGGTCACAACCAGACCTCTTAGGTATTCGGAGAAGGTCTCAACGCCCATAACAGCTT
The DNA here is from genome assembly GCA_033628505.1 of Tringa tobata. NCBI lineage: Eukaryota > Metazoa > Chordata > Aves > Charadriiformes > Scolopacidae > Tringa > Tringa tobata. The sequence goes on along the minus strand of JAHREE010122444.1, from coordinate 333 downwards.
ATCTGAGTCTGTCAAACTTGCCCGCTCCCTAGCTTAGGGGGGGAAAAAAGAAAAAAAGAAAGAAAAGAAAGAAAAAATAGAGCTCACAAATCAGATCTCACTGTCCTCTCATCGCCCCAATCACACATGTTTCCACTGCTATTTAAAACCTTGAAATTCAACTCAACCCTGAATATTCTGAAGCCACAGATGTGCTCTCTGCTTGTAGATCTACTTGCTAAATCCACTGAAAGCCGTCATTTTCACTTAGCTGTGGTAAATACCTTTCCCAGTCCAAATTCTCTGCTAATTTCTGTGCCATCTGTCCCCAGACAGAACAGACTGGATCCACCA